>CAVLEF010000280.1:5940000-6162500 GCA_963661955.1 Leptosia nina
CTGTTTAAATTTTTATTCGTTTCCTATTTTATCCAATTTATTTATATTATTTAAACCATTTTAGTTATCTTAGTTTATACCTTACCTTACTTGCACTGCTAACTTACTTATAGTTCCGTAATCTAAACACAGCATAAAAGGTAATTCCTGGCTTAATTCTGCAGTAGTTAACGTGATTAGGAAAGCTAATTAGCATATAATGGTATGTGCAATACCACTCTATATATTTTGTAGCCATATGTATATTAAGTAGCATGATACATGTATGCACTTGCGGCAACTATGTAGCTCTACGGCGCATACAAAGTACTCTACTGATAGCCACACCCAGATCATACCACTGTCTCACTCACACCTGTGGTCAAAATAATTTTCCGTCGCAATTTTCCCAATCCAGTTTATACCATCGTTTAGAATCTGGATAATAATCCCAGTTTAGTGAGTTTCGTGTTCCGGTCATTTGGGGTTTGTTTACGTGCGACGGGCGTCCGCATAGATAATTTAAATTGTTGTTATTATTACGTCGTCTTGGAAGGAAATAGCTCGTTCAACTGCTCAATGTTTGCTTTTGTTCTCTTCTAACTTCTTTGTTAGTCGTTATTGTTCCTTTGTTCAGTATTATAAGGCGGCCGCGTTGGGGCAGAGCTATTTATAAACATTAAATTGTTGATTGAATTCTATTGTACACTTTTCTTAATATCAATTAAGATAAGCCTATTCCTTATCTATTTGGTACCATTCCTCATCATACAAAACCTTTCTCTAGTTCTTAATAGAGTTTTTAAATTATACATACTTTAGTTGGAGCAAAAATATGAAGACGGTCTATGTCTTCAACCCACGTCCGCCTACTTCCCCCATCTCTCAACAACGTAAATAAATCTTACCTGACACATCAGGCGTAGATTACTCAGGCCGTGATAAGTTGCGCTTGCGATCTTAATCTGAAATCCGAATAAAATTATACTTTCGAATAAAAAAATGCGAGTCGGGCTCGTACGCTCAGGATTCCGTACCAATATCTTTAAAGACATTTATATGGGCCCGCTTACATACTTATTATATTTTAGTATATGTATTCTCTCAGAATTTCCAGGTGAATCCTGATGTACATATTACTGTTTACCGTTATCAATCTTGAACGATAACTAGCAAAATCCCAGTTTTAGCTATTCTAGTATTCGTTGCTGCAGTGGCAACAGAATTTCAAATGTCTGTCAACCTTTCTCCAATCTGGTAGAAGACGGACGACAGCGAAGTCTTAGTAGATACGTCGTAACCTATGCGTTAGGATCCCTAAAAACCGGCCGAGAATTCCAAGCAATTGTACCATGGAGGAATCTGCGGCACAGTCGTGAGCATGACTCCAGTTATGCTCACGGAGTCACGGCACTGTTGCGTTCCGATTTACGATAATCGTCTGCCGCATTCGAGATGTGCCATTATGCTAATCTTCTGTTTTGATTTAACAAGTCTCGGTACTCGTCATTTACGAGCACGACTGTACTCGCGTTACGATATGTACTTTTTTCTTTACTTCAACAAAGACATATTTTTATCACTGAGTAAATAATAAAGTATGTTAATACTACTGTTTTATGAGCACACACAAAACTTTGTATTTAAGCTCTCTGCTAAGGACACCGGTATGTCCTAGAACAACGATTTGACGCATGCTGATGGCTGCCGTTGATAAAATATTCTAATTGTTCTGTTGCCGTTATTTCATTGTTTCAATTACTCTTCGCTTCGTTGCATTCTGTTTTTGTCCTTTAGTTTGACCCTATTTTTGCTTTTCGCATTGTTCTTGCGTTACTCGCATTAAATGTTAATTAAAACGTGTTCTGCTTATCGATACATCGTAATTCTTTAGAATATTTATCACTTGTTTCACTAACGTTTCGTGAATGTAAATTGCAGTTTGTCATTTCACTTCAGCTTTCAAATTGTTTTGATCGAGTATAATGTGTTTAATAGGATGAATGCCAGCGGTAGCTAACCTTATTTACGTTGTAATCTAGTTAGAGAGGGCATATCCATACTCGGACTAGAGGAACCGGTTATGGTATCGAGGTTCGGGACGGGAGGTACCAGTCGAGCGAGTCGTGTTGCACTCCTTCCCTCCGGCACTCCTCCAAGATTGAGATAAATGTACCGGGAACACGTCGCCCGTATGAGCATACTATGTTTTGACCCGCGGCGAGGTATTTCTTTTAAACGTGATCCGAGAGAGGTTTTTTGTGAAATTGTGCGCACGATCGTTGTGGAAATGTACGGGAATATCGCAGTGAATGATGTATCGTGTGTAAGTAGTCTCCGGGTCAATGTAACGTGAGCGATCGATCGTTGGCTTAACCTGTTATGAACGTTTCTAAACCCGTTTATATGGCTTCATGGTTTGAATGCGATTTAAATTTTATCGCGTATTTTCTAGGGTTTACTTCATTGCGTTTGATATATAACTATTTTTACTGTCATTTAATCTATACAAATTATTCATACTCTTATAAATATTTTGATAGACATATGTATTTATTTGTTAGACTAACACGACCTGATTTAAATTACTTTAACAAACTATAATGAACTCATGTTAGTAACCTATAGTTACCGTCACGCAGGATTTACTAACAAACAAAAAAATATTTAATGCATAAAAAAGTACATTTACATTTTTCTACATAGGTATTTTTAAAAATGGAGATTAAGAACATTTACTGTAACCAAAATAAATTTTAAGCAGAGTGTTCAATATATTTTTAAATAATAGATAAAAACTATAAAACTTCTATTTTGTTAATAATTATTGTTGATTAGTATTGTTGTGCTCATAAAATGTGCTATTATTATAATAGTTAACAAATATATTTAACGTTTGAAACTGTTAAATTTAGTTTTTTTCAAAATAACATCGAAAGAGTCAATCAGCCTTGAGGTATAGATTACAAGCAGCACTTATGCCTCTTTTGCGGTTCGTCGCATCGAATTTCACAGAAATATCAAGTGTTATGTTGGTTGTGGATTAGATACTGACCTCTAGTATAGTTTGCATATTTGCTAAGTTTATCATTTCTAGTACTACACGTGCACCTAAGGATCCTATTAGAATATGCTATAATACTATTATAATATCTATATCTTATAATTTATATTTAATAACATATTATAATGGCCACTTTCTTCGGAAACTAGCTGAGTTATTTGCATTTGTTTGAACGCGCTAATCTCAGGAACTTTTGGATTAAATTAAAAAAATGATTTTGTGTTAAATCATTTATCGAGGAAGGCTTTAAGGCTTTAAAATATTGGCTGTGACCATTAGGAGCAAAGAAAGAGAGGCAAACGTTGAAAAAAAGGGATAAATATTAATCTAATTTCGCGGAAATACTTCATATGGCAAAAAAAACGTTTGCCAAGTCAGCTAATATTATTACAATAATGTAACGTAAGCAATATACCTACATTACAGTCTGAATAGAGGTTGTCTCCGAAAATTCTTATCGATGTAACAGAGGAAGTAGGCATGACATAAGGTAAATAATTTCCGTAACAATCGGATAGCTAACACAACTTACGAGCTCACAATGTTGAACGGAGATAAGTGAAAATAAATCAGTGAACGCTATTAAGTGGGCCATTCTTCCGATATCAAGGATTCTGTTTGTATAATAAAATCGTGCGACAAATTTATTGGTTCATTCGGAAAAGCTTCAGCGATCTTGCCAAATAAATGTGTTCGTTTGGAATAGGGTAGTGAAGAAATATGGTTTGTTTTTCTCATTTCAAATTACGAAATCTTAATAAAAATACCGAGAGAGAACCAACCACTTTTTTTAATTTTGATCGAGCTTATAGTATTTAATATAAAAAGTACAATATAGACGTGAAGTATTTCGACAGACATTTTAATATATAAAAACGGTTTTTGAGAGTCAATCTAAAAAGATGGACATATTTTTGAGCATCTAGAACCGATTTCGCAGCGTACGCAAAAGAAACCCTCAAACTTTAATGATTTTGCGCGTTTTTTCCACTTTTCTCACTTGTTTCGTCGCTCCTGTTAGTTGCAGCCTGAGTTTTATATTTATAGCCTAAAGCCTTCCTCGATACATGATCCAATCAACACAAAAATTTTCAATTCAAACCCGTAGGTTCTGAGGTCAGAGTCTTTAAATTAACTTTTGAGCTTCATAATATGAGTACATATACAATCTGTTTGTAAATTATATGTTATTCTATTCCCATGTAATATTTACAATTCAATAACTCGACCCGCCGGCAATGAGGGTTCTTTGAAAGTAACAACAGCACTGTGGGAGTAAATCCTTACACGAGGTGAAATTTCTGAGAACTTCCTTTGGCCTTATTGAAAACAACTTGTTTACTGTTTCTGAAAGCAATCAACTCGGAAGTACTTTTGACTTTTCAGTTCTAGTATTCCATCGTTTCTATTAAAATTTTAATATTTACGTTTGATTTATTGATAGTTTTGTTTCTATCGCACTGAACGTTCAAAGTTTGATTTCTTGCTTTATTTTTCAAGCTAGTGCTGTTCAAATTAATAGCAAGAAGTCGTGTTATATATAATCATCAGCCTTAAGGGTTCTTACTCCTGAGATCTGCTAAGAGGATAGGACCTAAACTACCATGCTGCCAAAACTCAGGTTGGCGTGATTCATATCGTTCAGTTCAATTGTCGTGACGTCGTTGTTTTTTTAAAAGTCGAACTCCCAACTCTTTTACCGGTCAGAAATCTTAGTTAGCCTAAGTTAAAAAAGAATAAGTTTTCATACATCGCCTTCAAACTATTAGAAAACTACAGACAATGCTAAGTCATTAAACAGTCTTCTGTTCTTAATTTATGAATTAATAGCTGGTTGCTTATAGATTCTGTGTTACTACGAACACAACAGGATGTATCCATATAACTAATGCATAGACGCGTATTGTACGGAGCGAGTATTCAGTAAGTACCTGCGCTCCACGGTTCACTACACTCTCGTACAATGCCTATCTTGTTTATTGTGCATATCAAAGGCCCTTCCACAATACCTCCTGGCTTCTACTCCGTGCAACCTACGCTCTGCTCGTTAAACATATTTGATTACATCGCTTTTATAAGTTACAACACAAATTGATGTTTGATTGCATTTGAGTGGGATGTTATTTATATACATATCATTTCCATCTTACTTTATTAATGTTTTACTGTAGTATTTAATATTAATTAGCAATCATAATTAATAAAAAAAACTGTAAGTCTTTTTGAATTAGTGCCATGTTTCCTGACTTTCGATTACGTTTTGGTTTGAGTACTGGTTGCAACTTAGCGTTTAAATTCTTTTGAACATCTGACAATTGCTATTATACCGGAATATATCATCTAGAAAGCATATTTGTAAAGCAAATATTATGCTTTATAATATTAAGTCAGTGTAAATCTGGTTTTGGTTAGTGTGGGAAAGATCTTTGTGATTAATAAAAAGATATAATTGAATATTAACGTCATATTTTAGGGTTTTACATTAGGTTAAATTGAATGGAGAAGACAGATAAACCTTATTATTTATTACCTAGTAAACAATCCCTATGATCGTTAATTAGTGCCAAAACGTGATTTTCTGATGCGGAACCTAATCGAATTTCGATTCGCTGCGGACCGCGTTCTAATTACTTCCTAACTCTATTACCTTGATTTCATATCTATTATTCAAAGCATTTAACGCTTAGCTCTGAATTTAACATTAATTTCAAGTGTATACAATAAATTCAAATCAATTAGCTTCTAAGAAGCTTCTAGAGATCTTGTATACTTATACATATTTTGCTAAGAGCAAATATCCTACTTAAACTTCATTTATAGAAAGTCCAGTGCTACGTTAAAGTTTTCTTGTTATGTCATTATTAATAAATCTTTTCTATAAGGCTCCGTTCAACGTGTTTCAATCTACCGGTCTTCCCTGTTTTATTCTCCTGTTTCAGTTTCACCTTTGTGGAAAGATTAATTCCTTATAAGTGACTTCTAGGTCACGTCTTTTTTTTTCTTCGTAACATATAAGTGTTTGTTTTAGTCCTCTAATAATTATTAAGTACATACTTACAACAGCAGACGTGTATAAGAAGTGCCATCATTAATCTTTGACTCAGCTCGTGTTCTCGAGTGCTGTTACTGGCGCGAAATGAAAAGATCCTGTAATTGAATACTACGAGTATAATTATAAGGATTTTAAAATAAAAACGAGCAGGTGTAGAGGCATTAAACAGGCGTGTACACTTGCTACGGTTCTGTCATTAGTGTCAAGCGTTTGAAATGGTATACGGTTCGTGAACTCCAAGTAGGGGTTAAGGCGGGGGTGGGAAATATAGTAATACGGAGAATTGCTACTTCACCCTACGCGGAAACGCGAACTATGACCTCCTTTATGAGTCACACTGAAGTATTTCATTATTTTCGATGCGTGATCATTTGCGCCGGCGCTTTGACATTCTGTCTAATATGTGAATTGTGCTAGAATAAAAAGATGTGAATATTCGTGCTAATTTTTATTTTTTCTTCATATTTAGCTTAGCAAGTTTTCGAATTCGAAGGCGAACTACCTGCAAATAATCAATTATACTTATACATTTTGTTAATTTCTTTTTTATTTAGTGTATTAAATTAAAGTGCAATAAGGAGTATCTATATGTTTCGAAAAAACATAAACAAATTAATGATTAAATTGAAAAGTTATACATGTATAGGCACTGACACACTGTATGTATTATAAAACTAGTTTCACCTAGTTCCTACGAACGTTTAACTTATCGGGTGTGTAGAAAATTCATGCGTCGTTAAGTGTCATGTTTCCTTCGCACTTGACAATAATTCTATCGAGACTTTATTTTGCGGGTGGATAAGATATCCTTCGCATTATCTTTTGCAATCTGAGCCGTGGCCTACTTCGTGACATTGCGTAGGTCAGACCGACAAACGTGCGCACACTTTCTATATCATGCGTACTTTCACTTCCACTTTTGTTTACTCGTTATGTTAATAAGCGTTATGAGCGAAAATTAAGACTATTTTGGTATTCACTTTCAATAATCATTACAAAACCTATACCGAAAAGATTCAAAAACATTGTAGATAAAACTGATACAAATGTCCTCTGGTATCCATCACAATAAGCATTTATTGTTTGTCACTTAGAAAAGTCTAGTCATTAGAAAAACACAGGATTGCCCTAGTATGTCCCCACACCAGGGACTCTCTATCTGCACGCATATATTAAAACATAATAAAGATTTTGATTTTTTTATTGCTGACGGTGTGTGAAAAATCGAAAAGATGAGTGCTATCTATAAAAAATATAGTTCCAAGTGACCGCTAACTAAAGACAGCAAACTTTCTAAAAAATCTTTGAGCTTAAAATTGTTATGTTAGTTTTTGACGTCTACAGGATGAAAACATGAATACCACATCCATCAACAAGCTGTCGTCTTAGGTGCTTATTAGATATCAGGTAGGTAGTCAAAACTGTGTTAGATTAATCACAAAAAGCCAATTGTAATGAATACAAATGACATGTTTACAAACACAAAACAATATGAGGAATGTTTATTTAATTGAATTTGCTTTGATCGTGGTTTTACGTTTCAGGTCGTTGATCTATTTATGTTAGATGATTTATTCGCTTTATGACGTTTTCTATAATTTAATTAGTTAGTAATTTAACGATTACCTGGTTGAGACCTACCTGTGCTCGGTTTCCGAAAATCCCCGATATATATAAAAATCGTCTTGACTTGGTACACGAGTCTGATCACTCTCACTCGGGAGAAAAAGTCGATTAAAAAGGTAGTAATTAGTATTACTGGACTTTCTTTTTATGTAAAAAATAATTTAAGCGTAATAAATAGACTCTTAAAATTAAGCAAATATTTATCAATAATAATACAAAATCACAAAGCTATGAAAATCAGAAATAGTGTCATATTTTCACAGCGAAACTTCGTCATAGTACAGTCTACTTAACTCGATAGCTATCAAAATACTTCCTAGATCCATAAACTGGCTGTTTGTCAATTTCCCCATGACGCAGCGCTGTCAAAGCATAATGTTCGAGCTTGTGCAAACAGTTTGGGCAGTCCACCCCTTCCCATGGGTTTAACCACCCGCATCAGGGATGCCAACTGGGAAAAAATCGACACATTAAATGACCTTCTTTAATAACTGTATACGCACTTTCCACATTATGTTATTACGATAAAACCTTAAGTACTTTGAGTGTACTGTTTCAAGCCGCAATGCTAAAGATATTTGAAGTGAAGGACATTTACTCATTTTTTTTTTTCGGAAACTTTGCTGTAATATTATACTAAGGCTTTTGTTAATTTCAATGCAATCGTGATCTTACGTAATGCTGATAAAAATGTATATTAAGAACTACTCTACTGTACTATTTAGTAATTTGAGTAATAACTTTTTATTTATAAATTATTTGAAATACGATATTCTTTCGATTTTGCATAATCCATTATCTTCAAGTTTATTCCAATGAGACATTTGATTTATGAATAGCGATTTAGGTAATGCCGTCCCAAAGGAGGACAAATTAATTTCAGTTGAGTCAATTTGTCTTGTGAATGTTCTCCGCTCGGGCCGTGGGTATGAATTAAACTATGTCATTAGCCGGGTTCACTGTTCGTTATCGTTTATCAATCAATGTTACTGCAGTATGTTCGTTTCGTTCTAGCAAGTCAGTGCAATAAGGGAGCGAGGTGCGCCGCTGACTAAGCAATATATAGCATGAAAGCACAAAACGCTGACTCACTGTGAAGCTTGAAACTCTAAGAACTATGACTCAGCTTACAACCGCGTTTATTTCTTAGTCAATTATATAACGGGTCAATCGATAGAACTTATGTGTTGTACGCTCATACATTTTACGAAACGTCCGATCTTATGTCAGTAAAACAACGGATGCGTCGTAGATTATGGAGGACCTAAATTACATTTTAATGAGGCCACAGAGCGCTCGGCTAATCGCGAGCAGTCAAACAATTACCATTATAGGCTAAATAACGCTGCTGTTAATATGAAAATAATAACGTTCGTTACAAATGATGTGACGTGCCATGTATATTGTTATTATCGGGAGCATATTTACTCAAAAGCCTTTAGTATACCACGGGGATTCTTTAAACTTGTTTATGTGGTTGTAGACTGTGGTGTGCGGAACACTTAAATAAATTAATGTGATATTCTTATATTTTAGTCGCCAAATATATACATATTATATTTTGGCAACGAAAACATAAATTTCCCATCAACATGACTTTATATCCTAAACATACAGAAATGGTTCTACACTTAGGTTAGTTGTTTTTTTCTGGATATTACTGTAAAACATGATGTTTTTTACAGCGAGTGGAACGAGAAGCTACCAAGAGTCCAGCAACGACCGGGGGTAGAAAGAAGGCAGCTGTACGCAACAACGGCCAGATTAACTCTTCAGAAGCACCACCAACTCAACCTGCAGGTAAATCTATTTCGATAAAGTTTTGAAATTTCATATTTTTATATAAAATCCTTCCTCTTTAAATGATATGAAAACTGTTAATGTACACGACAATATAACGTGGTTTAGTAGCACGGGGGCGAATTCGCGTGTATATCTAGTTTCTATATAAATAAATTATAATACAACTATTTCTTCTACATACTTTTCTGTGAGAAATGGGCATTAATTTCCCCTTTCGGGTTCAATGAAGTAAACGTCATAACTATTAATTGCAATTTCTGTTTCTCACACTTATTCAATTAATAATATCGGATCACTAATGCAAAAAACATCGCGATCAATCATCATAATTATAGGTCATGCCTCAGTATAAATTGCAAGACAACAAATCGTTTTATTAATACGTCTTGAATAATTTATACACATTACAAGGAAATCATATTTATTTATCTTAATTTTGTCCTTATTGCGAATGGGTCTTATTATTTTTCCTGTCCAATATGTTTGAAAATATACAAAACGGCTAGAATCCGAATATCCAATTCCAAAGCCAAAACAAGTCAACAACGCATGTTGCTTAGATATAATATGTCTGCGGTATATCACTTACCATTAAGTGAAGCAATCTTGTCTGTTTTCCTCTAATTCAAATAAAACACTATAACGGTTTAAAACGATACGGATATGCATTAGTTAAACTTATTTGAACATTATTTTATTTACGGCCTGACCTTTCGGGTGCTTTGAAGTGTGTACTATTTTAATCTCTATTTAATTTAAATGTGTACTACTCGCGTAAACTACAAACAGTGGTCGCCTCTGTCTTAAAGAAAGGAATGTTTTGACAGATAGTCAAACATTAGTTACCATTATAAAAGGAAACTGTATATCACTATAATTTTCCCTTATCATGTAGCCTGTCCCTTTGTAGGCAAGATTGGAAGGAAACGATAGTTTATAGCTTGATAAACGCTATGTCTGAGAACAGGTTTAGTATGGATTACACGTAACGTTGTAGCCTCAAAGGCTCTCGTGGGATGTTTTCCGGAAGCTTAATAGGGAATATCGACCATTTAGGTAGTGCTTCAGCTTATGTCGGAAATGGAATTGGATGCGCTATTCAATGAGTTTCCCCATTGACTTGCAACGTAATTACATATATGTTTCGTGAATGCAGTATGTCTTAATACTACGTCTGTGTGAAATAGAGATAATTTCTTATAATGAAGTTTAGATAAGTTATAGGTAGTTACACATTTTTCAGTTGAAGAGGAAGACAACTTTTCGTAAGGGCAAAACACTTTTTTACTAACATTTAATTCAGTGGTGAGTAAACTTTGAAAAACAAACTTTATTTTGTAGCAAAAAAATATTTTAAAAAATCATAATAATATTTTTTTAATAATTTAATACTCGTAATATACCTGTAGACGACACGACAAATATATCCGGACTTTACTGGCCCTATATAAAATAGTTTAGATTTCAATAAATAAGAAAAGTCCACAGATGTGAAATAGTGAAGCAAATCCCGTCCTATACTTTCTCTAATGGACGGCTCGCCTGTGACTGGCGATTGCAGTCAAGATGAATGGCGTCCATTTGCGTCGAAATGGTATAGGGACATGTGTGTTTTTCACATGAATATACCACCTTTACATAACATACCACCGATAAAAATATATTATAGTTAGGCTCTTTACGGACTACGGTTATAATATTGATACTAATAAGTTCGTAGCGTGTTCATTGTTATTATAATCAAATCTTGTAATCAAAAGATCTTTATTCTGGTAAGCAATGCACACAACTAAAACAACTGCGGTATTTCTAAGCATTTATATTCGTTGTCCTTACTAAAAAGGTCAAAAGTGTTCGTGTTTGTTTTCCTCGACGCTATTAATTTATGCGATACTTTTTTGTCCTTCTCGTCCTCTAAAAGGTGTCTTTGAATCTTTTATAGTCTTATTTGTATGTGGAGTCATTTCTATTCCCATCGCATCTGTCGACAAGTATCAAGTAAAATTCAACACGCGTCTTTGGGCTAAAAGGTTATCCTTTGACTGAAATATTGTATCCAAGATAAAGCCTGATAAAACGTGCTTTCATTTTGCTCCGTGTTCGTGACAGGCGTGTGACGTCACAGGACTGCTATCCCCTCGGGGAACTAACGTGTCATGTAAATAATGGGAAATGCTTTATTTTTGAGCTCACTTGAGGCTCATTTCGTAGTGCATAAACTTCACATATTTCAAATACCACATTTATACTTCGATCTTGAACCTTGCATAAATAACTATTAATTTCGTTTTTGTTCTACGTATAATGTAACGGTTATAAACGAGTTAGTGACAAACAAAATTTCCATATCGTTAGACCTCCGCTCCCTCTTTTGACATTGTAATTTTTCGTGAATGAGGCGCGTTCATTATTCTCGAATAATTCGAAATAAATTAAATTTTGTAACCGTGACCGATACGAATTTACATAATAAAGAGTTGATGTCCGACATCTTGTATTCCAACGGTAACTCCTTACATAAGTGGCGATACTTTCTAAATAAATATTAACTTCTTTGTTTTGAATACATAACTGTTGATTTTAATCATTTAAGGCTTTAAGAATGACGGGTATATATTATAAGTAGCAAAGTGACACTAAGATGTCATCCTTACTTTTTGCAGTTTTGTATATAAACTATTGATATTTTATAGCTGTAAAAACCCTATAATGACATTCTTCGATACACTTTATAAATGTAAATATCAAACTCGATATTAATGGAATATTTGGCGAGTAATAACTGAAGACGAATTATTTAAATTTCTCCATCGAAAGTTGGGAACTATGTAATGTATTCAGACAGTAGCTAACTTTATATTGGTTTCGAAGTTGTGAACACTCGAGTCCCGAACAAATATTGCTTGGATCGTTTCAACTTTTCTTGTTCATCGGAGGAGTTCGGTCACTTTCGTTAAGGTGCAGTCTTTACAAGTTTCTGATGAAACTTTGATACTGGTTCGCGATGTTGACAACCATTTATGTGACGTGTAATAGTCTGCTATTGAGTTACCATGTCAAACAAATAGCTGCCAAAGTTATTAATGCTTTTCGACCTACATACGTTATAAGCCCTGTGCATGCTGCAAATATTAAAGCGTTTTGTTTGTAAGCCACGCGTAACGTGTTTTGAACAAAGACGATATATAAGCTCTTTGTGGCTTCGTTAATCCTGCCAAGATAGCATGCGATATCATTGGAAGTTCATTAACATAAACAAGGCTCACCGTGTTCAAAGTACAGATTATACAGAGAGACGTGGAAACGACAGTCCTTTGTGTCAGTTAAACGGAATTCGGATATTGGTTCAACGTCGCGCGGTGCCTCGCTTGTTTACCGAACAATTTACTTTTAATTGGTTTTGGCTACCATTATTGTGCCCTCTAGCTATGCGCTCGATAAGTAAATAATGCATCTAAAATCCGTGTATACATGTTATGGTCAACGTATAGTCTAGAATGTTCGTTCTAAATACAATACATGTATCTATTAAAACTCCTAACAGTATTTTTGATTAACAAAAATATTTACTTAACTATATATTTTAATCATTATGTACATACATACTTTCTTAATTTAAATATGTAAATCGTTGTTCTAAATTTAATGAATATCTTACATTATTGCCAGTCTTTATTAGGCGTGTCCGAGGTCAATACTTCCATAAATTTAAGACCAGTATTATTATTGTCAAAACTGGTTTTATTATTACGATGTTATTAGTTCACAAGTACCTATATTTAAATAACAAAATACAGGGGTCTTCGACAAAGGCAATATATTAAAAATCGTTGTAAAACATAAACGTATTTTTGCATGAGATTAATTGTAGAGATAGCTTCGTTTGTCGTGACTACATATTATTATAACGAAGTAATCTGCATTTTGGCAGTTATGTTACGTGAAATTTTGCGTACCTACATATTCACGTTGCGCAGTTTGCATAACTTTACATATTTACCATATATTGCACAGATATTACGTAATGTTCAACATAATTAAGATAAAATACATTCCCTGTACTTCAAGGTTAAAAGTTTATCCTATATGTATAATGTATAGTTATTTACATATTATACAAACCATTATAGCCTTCTTTTGTTTTATTGGACTGATTCACCTAGTAACACTTTTTTACGAAGTAACAATAAAGTGCTAATTGTAGTAAGTGTATAAGTATTATCATTATTTTCTTTTACAGCCGTAAAGAAAAAATCCTCTTAAGTATTTAAAAGACAAACGAAATTTAAGCGATAAAATGTTAGTAAAGCGTCAAAACACGTCTCGTTTTTGTACGACTTATACGTTTGTAGAATATACCAGTGCCCTTGTGAAGTCGGAATAAGTAACAATATTAAATTTGCATACCGGCGAAGCTCGTGGGGTGTGGGGGCGCGGGGCGGTGTGGGGAAAAGGGGGGAATGTGTCATGAGCTTAGTTCAGTGGGGTCTGGGTGGCAGTCGTGCAGGAATGCGACGCGTTCACTTCACCCCAATCCCTAAATTCTTATCCACCTGATTCTAATGAGGTGAAACGATGTGTATATAACGCGATGTTTTGGCGGCAACGTTTTGTTTGTGCTCCGTGATACGGAACGTGGAATGATTGAGTACTGAAATCATGACAGCCTCGCATCCGGCTGCAATTATGCGAAGGTCACTGACTCGCAACTGGCAAGACGCGTGAATCACTACGGCTTAATTAAAAAATAAAGTGCGAGCGTTGCGTGGGCGCAATCTATTTCTTGGGAATTTACGCGAAAACGCAATGTTTTTTTTTTGTATTTAACTGAATAATCTAAACTTAGGTTAATTTAAATAAACCATTTTGAGACGCGAATTTTAACTTATTGTAAATACGACAATACTTAGGCTAATTTAATTGAAAGTTTTGTCATCTTAGTTATGACACAGTGCCTACTTCTCAATGGGTAATTTATTTACTGTTTTGGGTGCGTAGTTATTAAAGAAATAAAAATTTAAATATGTTAAAATCTTTATATATATATATATATATATATATATATTTTTTTTTTTTTCTTTTAGGTGTGTTTGTTAATAATAACTAATAACGTTTTGTAGACCTTTGTAATTAATTTAAAGGCCAATCGGCTCTCAATAAACGGGTCAATTCAATTGCATTGTTTTATTATCGTGCTCGTTATGCGATGACCAGATGCAATGGGAACAAATAAATGGTGGATGTATGCATAGATTAGTTTGACGATTACGAGAACAATGGTCGGGGAAATCGACACCGTGAAACCCGAGCGGCACCTGCGTAGTCGCATCGTTAACGTCACGTAGTTACGTAAAGAACAATGCCCGGCTGAGAACGCGGCCGTGAACGCACCGCGAATCTATACAACATCTATTTATTGAGTTTATGCATTCAAAACATTTCCACTGAAATGCGACGTTGAATTGCAAATTTAAAATACCGTTTCCGTCCCCATCCCCTGTTTGTGTCGTTATTTACAATTGAAAATATGAGGGTACATCGATCGTTTGAAAGTTATATCGCTGTTATGATTATTCAAGAGTGTCAAATGCATAAATCAATTTTAATTTCTTTCATTCGATTTTTAAATATGTGTGATAGGAAATTAATTATAGAATCATTCTAATGTAACCAGGATTTTACGATCTTGAAAAAACTGTTTTAAAACAATCGAATTGAGTAGCTTCATTTTCTTCCACCACGTTACTGTCTCCACCCCCTAGACCTCCTCCTCTAGACTCCCCGTGACCACGGTTGTTGTAGTTAAAATTAATTTTCAAATAAGTTTAACTAATATATAACGCTTTTTAAACTTAATTGTTGAAGTGTTTTATTTAAATGTGTATTACTTGCGTAATCTACAGACAGAATTTGAAGTCACTGAATAAAAAAGAGGCTTTATTTCCCGAAAACCACAATTATATATTACTCCTAGATTGCATGGTGCATGGTTCATAAAAACAATTGATTCTTTCTCTTTAATGTATTTAAGTTAATATACAGAGCAAGTAGTCAGCGTTACGTAGCACAGTGTAGGTACTTTCACCCCGATGTACCGTTACCTGAACTGGTAAGAACATCTATCTCAGTCACACATTCTATACCTCAGCTATCTTATATCTGGCTTATCTTGCTTAGAAAATTTATTGAGGAGACAGTAACGACTCCATTTTATATAAAGGATCATTATTTGAATTGAAGATTATCTTTTGTCCTAGTTGCGTATATAAGTGAGGAATCAAAATAGCTAAATGTATATATGCATCTATCTTAACTTAGTAACTTAATTTTGTTAATAGCGATTAAATAATACATCTTATAAAATACGCAATATTTTTATAGCTTGGATGTAGTTTATAAAATTGATGTTTTGTTATCGTTTATATTAATATAATCGTCTAATATACTCTATAGTCTATATTATATTATAACATTCAGTTTGTCTACCTTTTTTTGCTGTAACCAAATAACTATGTAACGTATCCACAGCTTTTGTTATTTTAGTCAGTCGGGATCACACCCCTTTTAATTCATCTTATCATTATAGCCGTCCCTTAAAGGTTTGCGCCGCCGACTCGGAATCGGTTCCCCGAAAATTTATCGCAACCCTTTCTATAGAATCTTGCTTGTTTTTATGGTCAGCGGCTGCGTAGGATGTTATTTTGTTGATGGGAGCTGTAAATTTGAGTCGTTTCAACTTACTATCGATTACTTTTCTCCCCTACAAAGACCAAGCCCGAGTTTCGTACACGTATATTCTTTTATATTTATAAAAATGTTAACTCATAAGTCTGTAATGACAGGACAGGTTTAGCCCTTAGCATACGGACTCCTAAAAATGACGCATAAGTACAAAAAAACCGCAATACCAATTAGCTGTAGTAAGATAACGACGGCATCCAAGGTGAACAAACAACTTAGATAGTTTCATTGACCTTTATGTGATAATTATCGACAGGTCCGTGTGATAAGTTGATTCGCAAGATATTCTTGATAATGGCGCCAATTTTTGACAATTAATTATAATTTAAGTACTGGTTATTTATTTGTATTTCCAAATACGTTGCAGACTTTGTTTAAAAGTTATATTTATGGTATATATATATAGGTTATAATTATTTCAAATTCAAATCAAGTGTTATGTTGATACAGCCAATAAGAATTCGTTGTCTGTGGACCCCGTTTTTTAGTTGCTCACTATCTGTCGCTACGGCCAAAATTTCCCCTCACATGACTGTACGTCGCATTATGTAATCACATATTAAAATTACCCAGCACGCGTTGATTGACGCCCGAGGTCTTACGTGCACATGTGACGGATGTACGTGTTTGTAATATCGTATCCTTAATACTCATAAATTGATTCGATTTTATCACTCGCGATTGTTCGTATAATATGCCCGAATGGAAGTAGGTTAAATCAATTAACATCACGATCGCTAGTCATCCGTTAAAGATTCTCTCATCTCTAGATTATAAATTGAATATTAATGCTCTATAATTGAATTCACGTTTAGGGGCATGTGAAATGTTTCGTACGGATGCCAGTCTTGATAGGATCATATCATTTGGGATCCTAACTGAATAGAGAGGACTTAACCGTTAAAAAGTATTTTATATTTTCTTATATTCGGAATTCGGGAGTATGTTTAACTAAATATTTTCCTGTTCGCTTTGCGATTTGAATATTTCAAGGGTAACAGGCGCCATTGGCTGCAACATTTTTGGCTTTTGGCAATTTTTGCCTAAATGAAGAGATAATTATAGACAAATATCCTTTAACACTATCTCGCGTGTACTTTGGAGCGTTATCTCATAATTGGCATGATGATAAAAGTGGGTCATATCTAGTAAACGCTAAATTACTGTGACTGTCAGTGGGTGCACGTTGTACAAAATGGCGGCCGCACGGCGCAGTAATGGCTGCCGGCCTTGGGCTTGCTCGCAATCGCAATCAACTTATTATTCAATCTCATGTCGCGAATTGGTCCGAGGCCTGACGGCCGTTGAACTCGTAATAAAGCCGCTCTATTCATGTTTTATAAAGCATTAATAAAACAAAAAAGATATTACTTATCGATGATTTTAAATCGTTTTAGAATACTGAGATAGACGCAGCGTCACGATTTTGTGATTAGTACCTAAACGAAAGAATTTATTTAAACAATTTTAGATCTTGTCTGACCACGGTGATTTCGACGCATTTCTAACTGTACAAAACGAAGGTCGTCCTCGAAGTCTAAAGAGGAGGGATACACGTTGACGTAAATCCGACACAACCCGTTATCTGAACAATGGTTTGTCTGTGCTACTCTGATGAGAAATATTTGTTTTTCAATTTGTTGATTTTAATGTCAATTAGTCTCTTTATCTATGTTGGGCCTAAAATATTCATAAGAAGAAAACGATAACAGACAAATATAAAGACGTAATCGTATAAGGCAGTATTAGCAGTTCACCGAAAATAAGACCTTGATTGAAGGTTCTTTTGATAGGCGAAGACGAGACAGGAATAAGCGTTGAACCGGTCGTGGGTCCGCATGATTTATACTTTATCCTTCACAAAGAGATTTTTTTCTCAAGACCGGTTTTCCTACTTGATGGTTCTGTTGTGCTACCTGGATGGATAAAAAACGGAGACAGTTCTTTTGCTTAATAATAATACAGAGCATTCCTTTGAAGGACCACGCGGTCATGGAACGGTCGGAAATGTGATGGCGTGGTTTCATTAATTTAATCGTTGGAACCATTATTGATAAGAACAAATAGACCTTCAAGCTCGTTTAGTTGCAAAAATAACAAATATAAACATTAATTCTTATTATGTACATAAACGAATTATTCTGACAGATCACCGTAAAACCTAACAGCTACTAGACATAACAACTTCTATAATAAGCATGTATATTGTTTTCCGCGTACAAATGTTATTGCTAAAATTAAATGTCACCGTACATGGATATTGATGCTTCAACGACCTCTACTTGACATTGGGTGTTTGTCCTCGCTATAACCAGTTTTTGCTTTATTTTTTGTTCAATTTTATTTATCAGCCGCCAACTAATGTACCACCTGCCGCGGTCGTTACCCGCTTAGAAAAACTCCCCTCCCCGAACAAAAGATATCCCCAGAGTTATTCTTACTTATAATTATGGTTTCACAAAGAGTTTCGGGTAGAAAAGCTTTTTTGTTTACCTACAAAAAATTGCCCTTTAGTTCTTTGAAAAGAACATTCTGAGCAAGGACTCGTACGTGTACCTGTTTTTTTTTTCTCGCTAAAAAAACGTAAACAATTCTTTATCCTCGAAGCATAATAATAATTTTGATGTTTTATTGCAGCACGTTTTTGCCACAATGACGTAATTTCGAAATAAAATAGTAATCTTTGAGATTTTGCAATTTGCCTGCAAATTAATTTACTGTTTTAAATGCTTTTGTATTGCATATCATTCGCAAGTATTACGATAATAACTTCTGTTGAAGACTGTCAAATAATTATTCTATAGTTGCATATCTATAGTGATTTACAGTTCCACTGAAATAAAGTAATTTTGCAACGAAATCAAAGGAACGTTTGAACAGCATAAATCTCATCATTCACGTTTAGTTAGATATTGCCAACTTCTTCTGAGAACTCGCGAACTTCCAACGGGTAGGTATGCCAAACTTTTAATGCTCTTTCCACAGTTGAACAGAATAATAAGTCCTGCCTCCATTTCATGGAAGTTAGATTATTTTTTAGAAAAGGGTGCAAACATTTCATAAGTAAGAAACAAACAAGTATAATACAAAGATAATGAGTTTTATCTCGGTTTATAATTCATAAATAACCTTATCTGTGGAATTTTGAGATTCTATTTTAGTCTGGTGTTCTTTGTTTAATATGTATTATGAGATAAAATAATTATTATTTTATTACACCAATAGATGGTTGTCATTAATTGGAGCCCGGCTAAACTAGTTCGCATAACCAATATTTGCATAATAAACGTGGAATTAATGATAAATATGTAAATTTATGTTAATGTAACATAATTTTATTTTATACAAAACACGTTGTCCGCATTTGTATTTGACCTTCTCGTGTTATTTTCGATATAATTAGAGACAAGAAATACGAAGTCTATAAAAACACTGACCTGAATGACATGTTATGAAGCCACTTAGGAATGATAATGTGTTTTCGTAACCTCAACTAGCGGGTCGAGTGACCAATTTCTCCTAAGTGACTGTAAGATCATTCTTATTGTATTTTGGCTGTGTCATATGATCGTTGTTACTGTTCTGTCACACGATACGATCGAGATTCGTCACGCTTACACAATTAATGCTAATTGCATGTGTCTGTGTTTTACTATGATAAATTTGATTCAGTATTCATGATATTGTTTAAATTGTAAGCTCATTTACAATTTATTGAATTTGCATTGAATTTTAGTAACAAGTATGCATATAATACTTTCAATTTATTGAGCGACCGAAGTAACTGGTCTCCAAAACAACCTTTCTTTTAATGCCAAACTTAAGATTATTTAAATTTTTATTTTCACTCTCACCGTTACCTTAAATGGTTTGTTTATTAAAATTATATATACGAATCCTTACTTCTGTCATCGCCTGCATGAGAACTACATAAGTTATTTGAATACATTTTATTTCAAGAAATTTTAGTCACACATTAGATATGTTTTATTAAATGCATATATACATATACATTCAATACTACAGTATACAATAGCCATTACGTGTAGCAAGATTGATGACACAATGAATTAACTTTCGCTAATTTGAATATTAAATGTTTTAAATTGACGACATCTGCAAATGAACGAGCCACACCCATTCACGACCGGTCGAACAAGGTAATTTATTAAGCTCCCATTACTACATTATACTCAATTCTACCTACAGCGCCTGGGAAAATCAATATTATCAAAAGGATTTTACAATTTCGTCTATAATAGGTTTATTTTTATACACTTTACCTACTTTAATTTTAGTTACTAATTGGCTTGACGTGGGTTAGTACCATTTTCTATGTTGTCGAGTTTTTAATTTGAAAACTTTAATATTTTTCACATGTTATTGCACATGATAGCACTATAGTGAAAATGAAAACAATTTTCGACTCGATTTTTTTTTTCAATTTATTTTCGATTTTTAAATTAAACTGAGTACATAAAAGTTTTCTATCAATAAATAATTCAATGATCTACCGTAGAAATTTACACAGCTTGAGCTTTAGGTCATACTGTTTTTTTGTCAATTCTGTAGTGTAATAAATCCTAAAATACAGATTATTGACTGTTGCTAGCCGGGGGTATCTCAGTTCTATAACTGAAGCACTCATGTGACTAATAAGGATGGATTTATTTATACTGACCTCGATTCTGGGGTTATTATAAGCCTGATGTGCAATACTGTCTCGTCGATAGTTATACTTGACTCTTCTACTTTGCTGTCTTAAACGGTTGGCAAATTGTACAAGTGACCTGACCTGGCAAACGTTTGCCATTTGAAGTAGTTTGACCAAAATTTGTTTACCACGAAACGGTTCTTGGGAATTGATCTTAAAAGATAGGCATATATTGTGGCGTACATTATTTTAAGGTTATTTAAATATTAATAATTATTTCATACATATTTTTTGGGTATTTTTAACGTGTCCGCGGCGCAAGCGTCGGAAACCCTGAAAGATGATTTGGGAATGAGAATTTTCGTCGTTTTTCTTCGCTCTCCTATTAGTAACTTCTACAATAAATACAAATCAATAAAAAAATATTTTTCAATACGAACCAGCAGTTCCTGAAATTAGTGCGATCCTACAAACAAACAAACTCTTGTACTTTATAATATTAGTATAGATTCGTAACCAACATTACATGTTTCACTTAAATTCTAGATTTTAGTATTCTAGAATTAAACATGTATACAGTAAAGGCGTAAAAACCTTGATTAATAATAACATGTGCGAGATATCCGAAAGATATCAATTTTATCGGTCTAGATTTTATTATCTAGACCGATAAGTGATAAGTGGTAACAATTGGCTTAAATAACGTATCTCTGATATCATTAATCAGATGTTTTCTATGTATTATCGTGGTATGACTTAGACAAATGATAACGCGATAAGGAAGAAAAAATATTTCCTATCATTCAGATATATATTTAAATTGTAGCGATCGATAGCTAAAAACTTTGTTCCTAAGCTATACCTATGTCTAAAAAAAAGTTATTCGAATTTAGAATGTGGACCACCCGTGAAACTAAGTATACTAATAATCAAAAATTATATATAATAATAATCGATAGGTTAATTGATAAACACGTCACCTTGCATTGCATTAACGTAAAAAATCCTGGCTTCGAATCCCGGGCAAACAGGATACAATGATAGATATTGCATTTTTATCATAAGCCTTCCAACCGATCATTGAAACGAACTCAAATACGAGTGCCCCATGTCTCACATAAGATAGATACTTTACTATTTAGCATATTATGAGTTTATTTATTACTCTGTAGACCAAACAGTTAGCATTTCGATATATAGGTACTTCATTTAAGATAAACTTGTAACCTCTTGTGCCTGGTTCGATAACATTCCCAATTTCCATTTATTTAATTAGCCTCGTTATGTTACTTGTTTATTATTATTGATTGCTTTGAATATCTCCGTTAAGATACCATTAAAGATTATTGCTAATGCGATAGTATTCGTTTGATGGTATTTCTTTATCAAAGTTATTTGAGGTCATATCGATAAGAAATTATATTGTATGTAGTAATTGGAGTGCAGATGGCAGCTGCTCAAATAATTACGCAATTATGATTATTGTCAATATAATATTAATGATTACTTTATAAGCATTTCTTGAAACCGTTAATAATTTTCGATCGTCTAATACCAACATAGTGCAGCCTGATAGTGGTTGTATTTATTTATAAGTGACACAAGTTACTGTGTATCATGCATGATTAAATACAGTCTGTAGTTTACGCGAATAGTACACATTTAAATAAAACACTTTAACGGTTTAAAACGCGATATATTAGGTAAACTTATTTGAAAATAATTTTTAACTTCGGCGTAGCAATTTTTTACTTTGACGTCAGAGACATCCTTCATCTTTAGTCTCCCCGTGACCACGGCTGCTGTAAAGCATCCGAAACGTCGTGCCGAAGTCATTTTCAAATAAGTTTACCTAATATATCGCGTTTTAAACCGTTAAAGTGTTTTATTTAAATCTAATTATTTGTATATACTAATAACAACTTTCCATTCGTCAGCAAGTCTAATTTATATTTTTTTATTTTTCCAGGTATGAAGACATGCAGAGAAAAACATTTAAACATATCAAGTAAGGGATCTGGTTAAACCGGTCCAATATTTATTCAGATGTATTAAGACTTGTATTTATTAAAATTCTTGCATACAGAATGCAAAGGCGGAAAATATGTTCGTGGAATATTATATTTCGGAGAAAACCTCTGAGCTTTTCAGGAAAGGGTTCCAACAAAGTAGCAATTTAACATTAAACGTGCTTGCTTAGACTTATAGGTAGTGAAATCGACCTTCACCGAACGAAATCCGCAATGCAGTATTATATTGCATTTTGTTACAAGAACACTCATTCACGAGATAAGAACTTATATTTACGTTCATGCTTGTCGAATGAAGTGTCGTTTTCCTCTATATATTAACCAAGAAATAAAAAAACCCGTGCATTCTTTTGTTTTTTTAATATCTACTTGCTTCCATTAGTTTGTTTTTGGATATGAGCCTATCAGACTATTAAAATTAATTTCTCTTATGTTGCTATATCGTGGGCCGTGGTCAGTGACCGGATTACGTTATCAGTATAATCTTAACACGAATTATCTGCTAAAGAGATTACCCAAAGCCACAGAATATATCAGCAAAACAATGGAACGCCAGCCATTTAATTTATTACTTAAAGAATATAATATGGTAATTGGAGGAACATCGCAAACTCGTGACTAATAGAAGAATGAGCTATTTGAACCGCAAATTATTACTAAGTTTTCAATATTAATGCCCCCACAATTACTAGTCATTGAAAATGTAATGCTTTTTCCTTTTAATTAAAATAGCCGTAAATAATCAAATTAATGCGTTACGGATTTAAAATATGTATTGGGTAAAACTGATATGAAGAGAAGATCTACTGATCAATATTTTAAGGCGTAAAGTTCTTTTGCACATCTTAAAATAAGACATAAAATATACAAAGTCCCCTTCTTGCCAAAAGTGTAGTTCTGTGTTTTCCCACGCGTCCATTTTCTCACGCTTTTGCTCGTTATATTAAAACTGACATCTTAAAATATAGTTTTGTGATAAATCTTGTCACTCTATACTCGCTGAATTACATAGACAATTCCTTGCTCATTTTCAAGTAATCTTAAAGGTTGAGAAAATCTAGACCGTGTAGTAGATCGAATAGTTTCTATTTGATCTACTAGATGGCGCTAGATGCTTGTAGATTAATAACATCTATGAACTCGTGGATTGATACACGTGGTTATAAGCACGTGGTCTAGTAAAATCTAGTGTCAAATAAAGTTTCGAGAAGTAACGAAATCTTACGCAATGTATATTTTTATACTTGTTTATTTTATTCGACCGTCATAATCGAAGGTAATAGATAGGTAATAACCACATAATGAATACAGTTGGATAACACTCATTAGTATTCGTCATTTGCACAACGAGTATATATCTACTGAATAATGTGTGTTATTTATGACTCAAGTACCTATTTACCATTTATAATATTATTCAATTATTGTCTTTCAATGCATATACAGTTGTGTATTATGATTTTATTTATATGCTAGGCTACAGCTGTGTAAAGGCGAAAGTTTGAAGATGGATTGGATATGTTGGATTATGGTGTTTGTTACTCTTTCATAAAAATACTGAATGTTGAATAAATTACTAGTTATAATAGAATAAATATAGGCTACAATTTTTGAGGTTTTTAATGTCGGGTCGTAAAAAAAAATTTTTTGCTTATTGTGATAATCCTAAAGTAGATCAAAAAATGTATAAGTTTGTACAACTTAAAAAGGTCTCAAAAAAGTCCTGATGGTTATGTTTATCTCTTAGGAATAACCAAATAACATTTTTTATCCTTTACTTACGAGAAATAATGGCTTATTTACGAAGCATTTTAAGCAATACAGTTTAATCCTTATCCAATTAAGTATCTTAAATACTTGTGCATTTATTAAAGATCAATATGCTTTTTAAGGTAAATTAAATAAATATTTTCGAAGTTCACAGATTTAAATGCAGAGTATAGGAATTTCGGCGATAAATACCGGCAGCGGTGCCAGGCGAACGGGGCGTGGGGGAGCGGGGTAGGTGCGGTAGGGAAGAAGTGGTCATCCTGAGTGCCGACCCGAAATCGGGAAGTGAGGGCAGACGTCGTTAGGTTGTGTCCGTTTTGCGAATTTTCAAGATAGGATTTGATAAAAACGTATGGTCGCCTACTTTTAGTTATATAAGCCTAAGGTTGTTATTGCCAGGTTTCTTTTTGGTTAGAGTTACAGTACAAAAATCTTCATTTAATTCATTATAGATAGGTTAATTAAATAGGCAAGGATTGATTAAAGTACATCATAATAACTACCGTCTTATTGGAATATAGAAAGCTTAAATTATCCCGAAAGCGTAAGTCTAATTTTCTGAAGCTCTGATAAAACTCGAAATATGAAAGTAGCTAGACTTAACGAGACGTTTCCACAAGCCGAACTGCGAAGGCTTAAACAAGCAGAGCGTGAGGCACTCAAAGAGCTGCTGAGACAGAGCAGTCCAATAGACGTCACAGTTCTGAGTATCTAGCATCTCAACGGGCTGCAGAGACACCCGAACAGTCTCAATCTCAGTCAACAGAACCTGAATTCTGGGATCTCAACAGGCTTCTGACAAGTCCAGGAGCCTTCGTTGAGTACGATGAAACTCTTGATTACGAAAGCCACAAGCTTATAAAAATAGAAGCGATGAATAAAGAATGAGATTTTGCGGTGCCAATGGAAAGAGGAACAGAGGCATTTGTTCGGGAGGAAAAGTAGTTCTTCCTCAATAGACGAGCCTGTTGAACCTCTTAAAGAACTTTTTTTTCAAATGACTGAGTCTCCGTTTTTTAAAAAAATAAAAATTTTCTCACGGTCAGCTCTTGTGGCTTGCTCACGTCTTTCCAAAGCGAGGAATTTGCATGTTTATGCTGAAGGAAAAAATCGTTAAATTAGTTTATAGGAGCATACTGCAGTCACTTAACCTATGATTAGGTCTCTGCAGTGCTTAGTTACCGTATTTCTAACTGATACTAGACTAACGGGACGAACCTGAAGTCCACCGAACCGCGGCAAAAGCTAGTCTGTAATAAAGTATACGGTATTATATGCATAATGTTGTCAGTTGGCAATGCACCAACACTTTCCGTTAGTTTCTACTTTGCACTTAAAAACTTAGCCGAAAACCATTTCACATGGAATAAAATATTTCTAAAATTAATTAAGAATACAACCAACTCGCAAATTAAGTATTATAATTTATTTCATTACTCTTTTTTACTCAAGAAACTTATCAGCACGATAGATGTGCCTTTTTGCTCCATAACAATGGAGCAATTATGTAATTAACATTTTTCTTATTACTCCAACGACCGCGGTCAATAATAATTCTTGAATAAGTACGTCTTTTAACGGTTTCGGTTGGTTTTTGTCTTAGTCTAATTTGAATTTTAGTACTGAAAATAAATTATTAATTTTATTTATGAATTCTTGAACCATTTGCATGGAATGCAATAAAGATTTTGTATATTAATGATAGCTATATTCTGGTCTGGTACATAAAACTCGGTACTGTGCTTGTAAATTGCTCCAAACTATAGATCGAAAATAAACGTCAAATGATCTCAAAATAAATGAATAGGAAGGAAATAAGCGTGTGAACGGTACCAGCTGTTCTCTTGTAGAGCCAAGACCTTTATTATTTAATCAAACATTTATCTACGGATTGAATAAATCTTTATTTATTAAAAGAAATAAAAATGTAGCCATAATACAGAAGTAAACCTACGAGCATTCATTAAGCTAGCAATTAAAATAAAAATTCAAAATATATTTATTTTTTTCAGTTAAACGACGAAAGTTCTGTTCGTAAATAAAACTTAAGTTTAAAGTCGACGTGAAAAATCATTTATTATCTAGGTTACTCAGTACACTTATAAACTATACGTGAATAGTGCACATTTAAACAAAACTCTTTTAACGGTTTAAAATGCGAAATTTATAAAAAAAATAAAGAATATATATTTAAACTTACAATAAATATAGCGCTTACTGAATGTTGGTCATGTTAGTGTGTACATAATATTTAGTTGTACCTTGAAGTTGTGTATCTATTGACTTACCTGGTAATAATTGGTGAAGACAAAAGCGGATAATGGAAGTGATTAGCCAATTTACATGCACATATGATCAGAAGAACTCGAATGGCGTGCCGATGTTGGTCAAGGCGAGAATGTTGACCGTGGAAGCACGCCAAACGTGCTCGCAGTAATTAATGCTATCTGTCATTTTTTAAATACAATGGACGCCACTTATAGCAATGACGACAATCACTTAATAGTCTATAAATAATTAAGCGGATAACTAGCTTCAATAATCCATCGCATTGTATCACTAAGTGCTTATTCCTTATAGTTTTTTAACTTTGTATAAGGAAAAAATAATTAATAACACTTTTAATTACTTTCTTATTTATGTTTAGGTTAGGGTAACTTTTGCGGCGTATCAACTTCATTCTAGACTTCTTTGGTTCATAAATATTGGCTTTATTCCAACGGTTAGGTCCAAGGTTGATGCAAATGTTACGAATGTTTTGTTTATGACTAATATTCAGTTTGTTTGTTCAATATTAATCTTAAGTCAACAATGAATCGACAAAGATATTTCGTGAATTAAATTTATTGACGACAGATAAACGTAGATAAACGCAAAAAACTGGCATTGAACATTTAGGAACTTGAAGCAATGGCGGAATTATTTGTTCCTGTTCGTTATTCATCTCACGTTCTGTCTGTGTAGAATCTTATAATAGAATTGGAAAAGCGCCAGCGTCAATTTGCGGTAATCGTGTTCCAAGTGGCTGTATCAACTAAATGTTGATTGATGGTTTCCTTTCTAAACGTTTCGACTGACCTTTCATGTGCGGGTCACTGCAAATATTATAATATGAAACAAAAGGTATAGATTAATAAAATCTTTTAGAAGCTAAAAGTGGTTCTTAAACTGGCAATCGTATCGGTATCTACATACCAGAAGTATTAGTAGTATTAATAGGTACTGGGTGTAATTTTTGTATATATGCACGCGATAAAAAGAACTAAAAAATAAAAATATTCAAACTACCTTTTAAACTAACTAATGGTCAAGACATTTTCGTGCTTAAGTATGGAACTTGCTACACTATCCAACGAATGACCATCGAACAAGCAATTTAAGTTTGATAATGAAAACGGTTTACTTTATACATATCGAAAGCAATCGAGATTCGAGACACGCCAGCAAGCCCAAAGGCTTAATGAGTTTCCAGTTTAATTTACAGTTATTGTTTTACCCTCGTGATGTAGTTTTCGAGATTAACATCCATGGCATACCAAATGGAGTTTAACAAACATTTAGCGGTCTTGTAATTTAACTTATTCCGGGCTCTTTGATTAATTAGATAAGTTTGACAGATCCACACGACCGTGTTCGTACCTTAGTTGTTGTAATAGTGAGTTTTGATTAGGCGCTGCCAACCAAGTGACGTCGGACTTGAAAATAATATGAAATTAATCTAATACGAGTAATAAAACGAAAAGAAACTCGTATAGTTAATAGTTAATTTTACATCAGAACGAGATACTACGAAAGAGTTATATTGTGCAACTTCAAATATCAATATCATTATTTACATATTAATATTAAGGGAGATCAAATAACTTAAGTTGGCGTCGACAAAGTTTTAGATTATCTTCTTCAAAGAATTAGAAGTTTGGAAGTAGCTAAGTTCCTCAAGTTGGGAAGTTTCCAACACAACTTACACAAGTAGCCGACTTCAGCTAACTTTGTGTCTCGTGATCTTCCCCGGTTTGATATAATGTGTTTATTTGTACGAAGATCGCTAATAACTCCAACTTAGTACAGATCAAATATGATACATTATAGTTTTTTATTAAGTGTTTAGTATAGTTTTTCTTATAATTACTGTCAAAAATATTTAGCAATGCTTTGTAAATAGGGTGTTAATAATAATACTTCGGTAGAGATAAATAAAATACGCTAAATAAATTAATAATATCAATTGTATTACTTAATAAAACATTGAGTAAAGAACTAACTTAAGTCTTTTATAGCTCGTATAAACTATTAGAAAACTAAACGTAAACGTCTATCTTATTAAAATTGAGTCGCCAAAATTGTTACCGTCGTTAACTAAACGGTTCTAAAGTAATCGAATAAAATGACCTGTAAAAGTTTTTCCATCTTAACCCCTGCTGTGAACTTCTATCGCACAAGCTGGGTGTAGGTATAATCGGAGATTTTGTTCGTGAATACTGCTAGCCCTAAGCCCCGCCGTAATTACTGTCTGGCTTTGAATAAACATAGAAAATTACGGAACCAGCGACCTTTTAGTCATTCATATCTTACTTATCGCCCAGTTTGTATCTAGTATTGATTTAGGTCCTTTAATGAATTTAATCAAAAACACTTTTTATTTAGCTTTTGTTCACTAGATAAGAAATTATAAAAGTTAAAACAATCTGCGTTATTAACTTGACCTTGCTCAGTAATTTATTGTTTTCACCTTGAGTATCTACTGTAGTAAAATGTTAAATTGTTACGTAAATATAGTGCTTACTGATTATAATGTCGATATTAATAGATTTATTTACAGTAAGTCGTGCTTCTGCAGTCACGGAACTAAGATCATGATTAATGCAAGATGACTTCGTTAGTTCTAGTATTGTTTGTAGGCAATTGTGTTCGTTTACAACTGACAGAAGTTCAAAACTATTGGCTCGCTAATTGACTACGAGCTTTGTCATTAAAGAGGTTAAGTGGGTCTCGGTGTCTGTCGCAACTACTACGATCCAGCTTGGCAGCAATTTTAACAAGCTCTTTACAGTAATTCGCTATTTATTGTGATATTATTAAGGGTTATCATAAAGCATTAATGCTATTTAAATAGCAGATAATGTGAATTGTCGTATTTCGATCGTATCTTTGTTATTTTCTTATCTGTTTTGATAAAATATTGCGGAAAAATACTAAGCGACACATTTTGTGTGGGCGGGCGGTGAATTTATCTCGATTGCGTAATATTTCTAACTAGCTCACATTCGTGTATGCAAACAAATGATATTGATGATCCGTAGTCGAAGGTTATCACTGTTTGTGGTTTTCAGTTAATGTTTGAATAGCTGAGCAGAATAAATTTATAATTAGGCGTTTGTTTGATAACGATAAAGCAACGAGGTCAAACGAGAGCGTGCAAAAAATAGAAACGCAGGTCCATCAAGCATGACTAAAGAATTGCGATGTAGACGCCCGTCGTTCCTCTCTTTTCCTCCAATTAGATACCGTATTTATACGTCTCGCTCGGTCGTCGCTTTCCGTTATTTTTGTGAACCGCTTCGACAATTTTAACAATCTCTACGAAGAATATTACGTGACTCGTAATCTCCGATAAGTCGTCAGGTTTTATTGTCAACTATTAAGGTTATTTGTGAAACGTTTAGGCTTTAATTTTTTGTTGCACACTCATAAACTTAACTTCGATATGTTATCATGTCCTAACAGATTTGTGCGAAATTATCAATGGTATCTAGTTGGACGACAGTCATTCTAAATGTACCAAATTAAATTGTACAATGCATAATTGTTGGATCGTTTTCGTCTATTTTGTGTCGTTAACATCTATACAAGGTTAAACAAAACAGCCGCGAAGCATAACCAAAGAGGGACGTGATAAAAACTTCTTGCATAATGTATGTGAGCCGAGAAGCTGTTTACGTCGCCATAAGAACAAGTTATATAACGGCGACTGCCTTTTAGGGTCTTAAGATTGATGCTGAACCCTACTATGTTAGCTGTACGAAGATATCATTTTATAGAGACGATAAACTTATAGATTCTTAAAACTCTTTTCAACAGATTTAAGGAAATTTATGTAAAGGTTTTTATTACAGTCATTCTTCTGAGTTCAAACCTGGCCTTGCCAATATTATTGCAAATTTGGAAGCTAGTCTATTGACAATATTGTTACTACTAATACACATACGTCACTCTGATGTATAAAAGAGAAACAAGATACAAATTGAAGATGTAAATAGTTTTTATGTACTAATAAGAGTATACTGAGTCACGCATGGCGTGATGGGTCGGTGAGGAAACGATGTCACGAAAAACATTAATGTACGAACGCAAGTCACTTTGCGCCCACACGCGACAATCTCATAAGGTGTTCGTTAGCTAGACAGGGGAAGTGGTAAGACCATCGGCTAGCGCACACAGTAAGAAAACAGTTGTAGAAATGAAACGTCCTAAGCTTGATGTAAAAGAGGTCTTCTTTTTACTTCTGCTAATTTTAAATATTATAACACATGTTTGATATCATTGGCTTTGAATATTGCATATTCGAGTTATTCGGCCTAAATAGTGTTAATAGTTAACACTATTTATTATCTAACTCCGAATAATGACATGAAAGTACACTTTCGATATATTGAATACACAAAGAGTGAATCGTCGGATTATTTTTGCCCTCGTTTATATTTAGCAAAAAAGGGTGGGCGCCAATCAATAGCATTCGAAGGAAAGGAATGTTGCACAAACAAAAAAAGCACGTGGTGCATGAATTGTTCCGCTCCGTTTAGCCTTTGCAAGCTGTTGCCAAGCGGACGTACGGACACGTGATGTTTTCCGAACAAACCAATTCCAAGATGGCCGCCGATGCCGCCATTCGCTTTCCCACGTCGCGCACCACAGTGCATGCTTCATTCTTTTTCGTTTCTTTTCTATTGTGCATTACAACTCGCAGTCGTTTCTATGCGTACAGTTCTGTCGCAAATCAAAATTATGCCTCGGCAGTTTTGCTGCACAGATATTTATAGACTTGGAGGGAATATATTACATTGTATCACACAGAATCGACGAAACGCGTGGCATGATGTTGGCATTATTAGCTAACATGTGTTAACAGTATAGCCATGAACAAGACAGATGTGGGTAACGAGACGATGTCCATCTTAAAATACTTATTAGCTATTTCTATTCAACGAATTGAATCCATTACGTACCTTTTTTGTAATATAAACTCATTGAATAGACGTTTCACGTTCATTATCTATAGAATGTATGTAAGTTTTATTAGCGAGTCATTGTTCTCTGAGGAGTTATTACTGAGCTATTCATATTAGGTATTCTTAGCGCGACGATATGATGTCATGCCCATCACGATTCTCTGAACACGTTAATTTATCATTTACCTTTTTCGACATGTTACACACGAAATACTTACGTGATATTTACGTGAATTGTAGTGTGATAAAACAAATATGAACATAGCTGGATTTGATAAGAATAAACTACTAACGAAGTTGTCTTTTCATCCTTGCTTTTAATGCTGTTATTCAAATAAAAATAATACTACGTTATAAAAATAAACAAGTAAAATTCCGTTGTGAAACCAGTCACGAAGTTCGAACCACATCTTAGCATTGCACCACGGAGACATTATTTTATGCCGTTATAATATTATGTAGTTAATCAATTACAAATTAAAGTAATGATGTGTGTCACGGTTAAGTAGCGTGCGTGTGTCGTGTTCAAGTGTCGCTGTTGTCTCATACATATTCAAGGGACGCTGGACGGCGCTGATAGTCCGCACTATACCGCCATTGGCTCGCAAAACTAGCTGAATACTAAACGATCGCCTCTGCAAGATCTGCATAGAAATTGTCTTTGAATTTAGTTTCCTGTACCAAATTACAAACCTTTGAACGGAAGCTTTGTCGCGACGGAGCGATAGGAAAACAGTAATATTATGACAATACATACTAAAGTAGTAATCTTCTTTTACTTATTTGTTAACATTAAATCTCCAATTATTAATAAGTGTCCCTTACAAATTCTAACTTCTTTAGTTACATAGTTTAAAATACATACATACTTCTAAAGCCTTAGGATAGAGCTTCATTAATCCATCAGACACTACAGAACTAATATATCGCGCTTTAACCCGTTAAAGTGTTTTATTTAAATGTGTACTACTCGCGTAAACTATAGACAGTATTTAATCCATCAGACAGTCAGCAAGCGATCTAGAATGTCATATATATTTATTTAGCAAAAGGAAACAAACAGATACATGACATAAGTGGCTGAGGAATAACAATAAAGAAATAAGGTTAAAATGCATCCTTAACAGTTTCACAAATAGTTATATACAATATGAAAAAACAAAACGTCGATAAAAATTACAGGAAATGAGACAAAATTTTATATAAGAGTTGAGAAACAAATAAAATTAATTATACGTTTAACTAAAAACTAACCAACACTAACATAATTAAATTGAAAGACCTAAGGCGAGATTAGCAATCTTTTTAATGTTTTTTTTTAATGAAGCAGTAGAGGAGTGCAAAAACAAATCGATATCGGCAAAATAATCGAGGAAAGAACACATACTGTAAAGTGGAGATAGAAGTTATGAGGATAAATAAGTGCGTTTGGTCAAGGTGACCTTCACTTACAAACTGCTACATCGTGAATCGCGACTAACGGCTCCCCATTGAATGTAAATTTTATAAGACCTTCACGATACGTGTGTTTCTACTCCGAAAACGATCTTGAACATAAAAAGGCATTTAGTGTTTATAATTCTATATTAGTCAAATATTAAAACGTCCTTTTTCTCTGCGGCCATGTTGTAGCTTTAGTTTTGCAAAATGGCGTCGTGATACCTGTATAATATTCATTATAATTTACTACACAATTCTATTATAATTTAATGGCTTGAAAAAGGTGAGTAAAATGAAAGGATCCAAAGTTAAATAGCGCACGCAATGCTTAGTATGATTTATATCACTTTTCTGTTTCCACTAGCTCAATTGTTCTTAGCTTTTATGTGCTCAGCGCGCCATTATGTTATTGTTTCTTCTGACCCTGGGAAAACTACATTTCTATGACCTCTATAAGAATACAACGTTATTGCATTTATTATGTTTGAAAAATTAAACACACCTATTCCAATACTTTGCGTAGTTTGCAGTATTGACTCACGCAAAATAAATATCTAATATTTCTCAAACATTATTCTAACTCAATTTAATAGAGCTTAAATTAAATAGAACGAATTCATAAGTCTCTATTGTAAACTAGAGATCGAATTATATGGGAACATGAAAAAAGTAATTAATATATTCTAAGGTGAGAGATACGCTAATAAAATTATTGCACTTATATATTAATACACTCACACGTAGATCATCCTTATATTTAATTCAAATTTTACACCTGAATTGAATTTACAATCTGGAATTGACGCACAAAGCTTATTATACAGGCAACAAGGCAGCGACGACACTTTGAAATCGTTTATTTCTCCTTGATCTGTTTACATTTCAACAGCCAATATGGAAAAATATAATAATACCTTTCGAAAATAACCTTTTATTACTGTAAAAAACATTTGCAGCAGAACATTTATACCTATATTGAAAACAAGATTTTAATGTTTAAATAAAACACTTAAACCGATGTTAAAAAATAATTTTCAAATAAGTCTTACTAATATATATCGCGTTTTAAACCGTTAAAGTGTTTTATTTAAATATATCCTACTCGCGTAAACTACAGACAGTATTTAAGATTTTAATGTACAATGATAACTGGTTAATTGGGTTACGTTTATAATATCTTTATTTGTATTTAAAGAGTTATTTCTACGTTCATCTCTTGCCAAAATATATGAAGTGACCTCGTTCCCACAGAAGTGAGATCTGCGTATACTCATATTCGGATAAGAGCTATTTTTAGTAACGCCAGACCTCCTTCACTATTCTGTCTGTTTATAAAGAGTGAGAATAACCAAGTGCAGACGTGTCATAATAGATTGTGTAGTGTGTATCCTTTATTATAAGCAAAACAACAAGACTTACGGCGTTTTATATTAAATGCTCATAAAATAGGAACCGCACTAGATATTATATATAATACAATATCAAACATATTATTATCTAGCTATACAGTAGGTATATTGGTATTTTTTATATTTTATATTCATTGAGTATTTTGACATCCGTCGTATTAAATAATAATAACAACTCTGGCAATAAGTTCTATAACTATTCACTTAGTGGAAATCTGTAAAATAGTAAATCCCTATTTACACCCGTTCGTAAGTCGAGTGGTCCAGAATTTAACTCATGGAATACCAAACAATGTAGTCGAGCGAGGGTGCCCATTTCTCACGTACAAACGAGTTTGCAGACTGGTCCATCCACATACCGATCAAGAAAGGCGCTCGCGGTGCCTTAAAGGGGAAAACAACGTGTTTTTTTGCTCCCCGCAAAGCATGTCGACGGCTATTAGCCAAGATGACGAGACGTCGAGCGATAAAATAATAGAAGCTATCAAAGATGTAGTATAATGGCACTCATAGGTGTGAACAAGGTTTTTGAACTCATCATACAAATATTGATAAATAAGCGATATTGTAATAGCTGTATGTTAAAATAGCTATAAATCCCGAATTAACAATTAGAATAATGTTTATCCTGAGATAAATGCGCGGGAATAAGTTTCAATAAGATAAAAATCTCAAAATGTCTAAAGAAACACATCGCGTTGTGTTACATAAAAATGTTATCTTGTGCGTTGTATTAGTGTTCGTGAATAATGTTAATCTATTTCAAAGTGAATACCTCCGTGAGAAATCTGTCCTAACTAGATAAGCACTAGGACTAAACCGGTACTCGCTTATTCCGAGACTAGATATATTTTACGCCAGCCTCAACGATGTAAGGTATTTATCTCAACTAAACTGTGTAACCATAAATGTAGAGTTGCTTTAAGTACGGTAATGGCTCGGAATCTAGGTACAGCATAATATACAGCATACGCTAGTATAATAAAGTAAATATTTATGATTTAAAGAAATAATAAACTGTAGTTAGTTGTCAAATTAGGCGGGAAAACATTGTGTTTTATAACTGTACCTGATAGAGAAAACATCCAATATGGCCGATTTGAACTAACACGTTTCATTTCAATTGGCAGGTGATTATGCTAAGCAGTTGCTGCCGTTGCATATCATTATGTGAATATATTTTCTATTGCATAACTTATAAACCGGTTTATAAAATGTCAAACTACTCATAAGAATGTTAAAACTCAGCTGTTTCTCGATTTACACCAATAACTTAACCGCGTTGGTATATGAGACATTTCGATGAATTAATTGCGACTGGCAAACACTACATTTGGTCATTCCAGGTCTGTAAATTAAGGTTAATTGTACGGAACGGTTGAAACGTTTAAGGAACGTAATTTTGTCATTTTTGTAAGACCTTAAAATGTTTCATTTCAACTTCTGTTTTATAAATTCTTGCATTCATAGTAATAAAAATGCATTTGGGAGCTATTGACCTTATATGTAGGGGTTAAAGCGAACCGCTATTAACTCAATGCAATATACAACTTTATGGACTGATGCCTGCCAGCTGCAAACTGGCAAACCATGCGGGGGACAAAAATAGATATCAGTAATGTGGTTCTACTGACCACCTGCTTACGCAGAAGTCTAAAAAAATCCTTGCGCATGATAAAACTGCGTTTAAAGCCCTGTGTTATTGAACTGAAAAAATAGCAGACTGCAATAAAAAACTAAAAAGATTGTTTATTTCACGCACCTTTTACTGCCGAAACAGGTTGCCAGAACCGGTCCGGTCCATTCTTAGCAACTCTGTTAATATGTTTAACCTTTTCGGGACTAGTTTCCATTAGTAGATTTTATTCTTAAACCCGATCACGTTTTTGTTAAAAAATAAAAAAAAAACCGACATCACTAATATTTTATTTTCGATCTTCCAGGCACGTCGCCGGAACGCGAATCTGCAGACTCGAATAAAAAAGGTGAGTTATAATTAATACATTACAATTCGTATTACATAATATTAACAGATTATGTATGTACATAATTGGTGTAAATTCAAGAAAATTAAAACATTTTGCGGTTCTGTATCTCCTGCATGTTAATAATGTTACACTTACAATCAATTTCAATACCAAATAAACAGCAACATCAAACACTGTCGTCACGTTAACGCAACAGATTCATGTTTTTTTAATATCACGTTTAATCTAAAGGTGAGCTTACTCTGTTCGAATTTCAGAATTTACTGTTATCCATGTCATCTATATCGGGAACAAAATCGACGTAGAAAACAAACACAAAAACGCTCTTTAGAGAATCTTATTATTTACATTCACACTTTAAGGAAAATAGTAATATTGAAACATAAAATATGTTGTAATAACTCTGTTATAAGTATTAATTATCTCAATATAATTATGTATTTTAAACTTCGTGTTCTACTGTGGAATTTTCCTCTGTCAAAACTACATCGTTTTCCTCATGATCTCCATTAATATGCTGTATTATTATTGAAAAGAATATCTCCATTACGATCTGCACACACCTTTAACTTTTTTGTATAAAAATTGAGATCGCCATTTCATATTCAGATTGATTTCTTTGTTTGTTTGAGCGTCATCTGCGTATTTATGAGTACTTATGCTCCACACCCGGCCAGTTTAAAATACAGAGGTCACAGCGGACGATGTATACATTTGGTATTGTTATTTCTCTATCTAAATTTCAATTAGGGATCCAAGTAACGGGGTCATGTCGTTTTCGATAGATTCTACATAATTCGAGCGTTCTCTTCTTGAATTCATGCATGTATTTTCGATAACAGTACGCAACTAATTGTTATTTATTTTATTCTCGTTTTACATGTATTGTTTGTGGAGTGCATAATCTTAACTGGAACTTATTTTTACGTTCGAGGTAAACTTATTTTAAATGTAGGTTGAGTCTTGTTTATTTTAAAATGTCACAGTGTAGTTGCACAAGATTAAATATGAGAAAAGATCAATTAAATACATACATTGATATTTCTGACCTGTAAAGAATAAGATATCTATGAGTCATTCAATTATTAGATCATGGTCTAAAATTGTATATCTGTATAACTTCTATCACTTAGTCAAGGTAAGTAAAAAAATAACACGACTTCTACATAAATTATTAAATCCGAAAACCCGTCCAACAAAATTATACTGCTCGAATTCATAGACATTTTTGTTTTCAAATTGCTATCACATTTAAATAAAGATGCTTCTTAGAATCGATAACCAGCTTTGCCCGGGAATGCGTCATCACGAATCTCATAAGTCTGTATATATGTTTATGTACAGCGAAATGAATATTCATCGCACGAAACGCCCCGAACCATATTATGGCTGTACGAGAACCGGTCTCTCAATTTTTTGTTGATGTTGTTTAACTCGAGATCGTGCGTTGAAGCAATTACGACGGTTATGGCCGCAGCTTTACGATAGAATTTATTTATAACCACCTGCTTAATATGCTCGTAGCTCGGGCGGATATGATTAATCTGTAGCTTGTAGTCATTGCGGACACGTCTAGTCGATATAATTCGATAGTTTTACAGACAGGAATAGTACGACATCACGACGCCGAAGCAAGCGTGCTTGAACAATGAGACTTGTCAATCAACCGGCACAATAGATCTGAATGCTAGAATACTGCTAATGGTTTTTGATTACATATCTCGAGTCATTCCAACATAATTAATACCCATTTCCGTATTCATTTCGTTTGTAAACTCGGTCTAATATAGTATCACAAGACGGACAATTATACGCCAAACTTAATTTTGTTCATAACGAAAACAGAAAACAATAAACGCTAAACTATAAAAAACCCCCCCAATTTTTTTTATTTTTAAGTTTCACTTTAGCAAATTGTCAAAGCGATCACCATATACAAGGTATAGGGGCCATTACATGAACCGTATTACATCACTCCATGACATGTAGTTTAAACGTAAACAATACATATCTATATTACAATGATAAAAAGCAAAGATAATTAAACGATATACCTACTTACGGCACATATAAAGTTAATAACCGTTGATAAGAGAAACAAGCAATAATTAAAATTATTATTATGGGCAGGATATGAATGATGAAATCATTACGATACAGATAAGACGTATACAAATTACGTATGTATGTTTATAGTTTGTTTAATTGAATCATGTTTTTCATAAAATAATTATTGAACAACGCTCGTTGTTTTGGCGGAAGCAAGTTGCTAGAAACGAACGGATCGTGTGTTTAAATTCTTATTATTAATCGCATCAATCAAGTAAAGTACTGTTATCACTTTAAAAATAAAATGACCGTGGTACCTTGCGCTATATTGCTTCACCATATCACCTTCCAACAAGTAATAAATACAATTAAAATACAACGTATCAATTAAGATAAATACTATACGAAAGTCAAAATGATAAAGGTCGGATAAACGAGTCGGACCACTGTACCGTGTTATCGCACAACTATGAAAGTCGTCCGGTGAAAGTCCGCCAAGTCTAATTCGCTCGGCCAATAAATATCGTGAGTCATGACATAATATCCGAAACCGGTTCGCCTCCGATCTCGCTGGATTTTTATCGCCGACCATTATTTGGCCCGACATAATCAAAAATGTCTGTGAGACCCGGCCAGTTTACCTGCCGTTCCCATTGTGTCGTTTCCATCTTTTTCTGTAGACAGGGGTCACTGTTAAAGTTAAATAAATCTGTTGCACCTTTCTTAAGGATACTGTTATTCTTTTACCTGCTTCGTGATCTTGATGCCTTTTATTTTCGACGTGCATATGTCTACTATAGCATTGTCCTTTCTACAATCATCGAATCAGTTCTGATGCGAAACTGTAAAGTCAACACGGTAATCAGCGGCGGTGATTATACCGTTATAATTGGCAAGCTCCCGCACTCCTCGCTCAGACTCGACGGTGTGACGGTTGTCTTTATTGCTTTAATGAGGCTCTATATCAAAAGTTCATTGCCCTAAAGGATCTAGAGTACTGGTTGTAATGCTAAAATTCACATCTACGAGTTATAACAATTTAAATTTAACGTAAAATGTATAAAAATCAGGAGGACAGATAAGCACTTAATATATGTGAAAATACCTCAACCAAGTAACATCTTAACATAGGTAATATCGATTTATATCACGTGTGACCTATATAATATATGTGATTTAAAATTCTTTAATCGGGTACAAACAACAAAAGTATTGGTACTAAATAATAATGAATATAAAATTATAAGTCTCTCTAAGTTTCTCTTTGTGTTATTAAAAGCAAGTAATCTTTTCTCTCTTGTTCTAATGTTACGATTGTTTTGAACCACACATATAATTCAGAACTTTGGTAAAATAAATAATTTGAGATCGTCCTGTTATAGAAGCCAGAATATTTTCAATATAACGTTGTTATTACAAAAGAGTCACGTTCAATATACCCAAGACCAATATTTTTTGTAACTTCACCAGTTTACATAACCGTCTGAAAATATTCAACAAAAATAATCGAATAAAAGGTGCTCTTTCATCTAAATAAGGTACAATGGCGACTGACGTATTTCACGACATTACAACACAATCGAGTTGCCATTTCGTGGGGTTTCGCTAAAGAAGAAAGTGGAATGTTTCGAGGGTTACATTCAAAAGGTGTTTTCTTAATATCGTGCGGCTGAAACACTTATTCAATGTCGGAGTTTAAGCAATTTACTTCTGAAGAACAATTACAACTCAGAAGTAACGAAAGTTTTTTAAGTATTAATTGCAACAGACGTTTAAAACATGTACGTTGCTCAATACTTGGTACAATAACCTTATTGGGCAGCTGTCGTTATAGATACGAATCGAATCGAATGTTTTCAAGATGGCCGTGGACCACGCTCGTGTAGGTGGCTAGTGGCTACTTTCTCCTAACGGTACCTCCATCCCGTCCCCTTCACTTCTTCCCCGGCCGTCGTATCGCGGAATTATCATAATATTGACATTATATGCTGTGCTGTAACGCGTATTTAAATTATAGCATCCATGCATGACACTCTCTTTTGTTTAAATAAATCATTACATGATTTACTTTTCTCGTGCCACTGAGTGATGTAAATATTATTTTGACTCGAATCTTAAAGCTATGTGAGTCACCAGAACGTTTGTGAGTAATACTGAAGTCTAATCCTATAAAGGCAGACATTTTAGTTTTATGTGTGACAATTCATATGAACCCAAATTTAATAGACACTTGTGATTATTTTAGGAGTGGTCTATTTTAATATTACAACATGTGAGAGTAATGTTTAAATGTTAAGTGAATTTCTCTGAACTTTAACAAGGTATCTAGTGTGCTCATAACGCCGGAGGGCACTCACGAGTCAAACAAAAGGTCAAGCGCCAAGCCACGATCTTTGACGCTTATTACAAAATATTAAAATAAAACAGGATTTAAATCAAATAAAATTATCAGTATCCATTGTTATGCACTGTTATTTAATTCAAGATATATCATAGATATATAAGTAACATTTATACAGATGTTTTCAGTACAATTAATGATACGACAAATTATATATTTATAGAAAACGTTAACTTGGGTGAATGCAAACTTTGCAAAATTAATTATTTTAACGCCGCCGTGGCACGATACATAGAGGGGTCTTGGCGTACGTCCAAAACGTGTTTATAATCCGATAAAAGCTGGGATTTTCAGGGCACCATTCAAGGACATACTGAATTATTATGTTACGGTATCTTATCTTTAATTCGTCGATCAAAAATTAGACCATTCACCACAATAGCGAAGAGACATAACAATTGTATCAATTGTGTATAAAACTTAACTGTGAGTCGAAATTTTTGAAAGCTCGATCACAAAGCGTGAAGACAAAAAACTGCCTACAAAAAACGTTCAGTGGCTCGGTGCGGTTGCGCGGCCATGCCTTATTTCACTGTATAAAATGAAAGGCACATGTGCAGCAGATGTTGAGGGTACTTTTTCAAATGTGTTATTACTCCACCCTCGTTTCGCAGTGCACCACCCCGTCAGTCACTGACCTCTATTAGACGTGGGGGCACATTGTTTTTGACCTGTTTCTACGTTGTTTGGTCAATTATTGCGGATTCAAGCCTAATCTTTGGACTCTTTGTACGACGTTGACGTTAATACACGAGTTGTAATTTCGTTATTATTATTTCTATATCATGACTGATATAGATAAATAAGTGACTTAAATAAAAACTACTTTGTAAAACATAATTCACGTAATGGAAAAACAACTAACGGATGATAAATTCAACAACTAGGCGAGGTTGGTCAAAAAAGATTGTTTTATATAGTAAAATCATATGAAATGATCTGTATAATAAAAGCTCATGTCACAAGTGTTCTGCGTTGAAGTGTTCCTGTCTATTAATATATCTCTGCGTGTGTGAACACGTGTTTCGCCCCGTGGTTCTTTTACACAAGGGATGCTTATCACATTGAGAAACAGGTTCAAGAGTTTCAAGGTTATTTTTATTAACAGCAGCTGTTGAACGTACATATTTATAACTCGGTTGAACGCGATATATATCGAGCATTAATTTATTATCAAAGAATTAACTAGCGAACGTCACTTACATTATACCATTCCTAGTTTAGAATGATTATTATGTGCTAAAATGCGTGTTCAAAAAAACAAAGCTATAAACGTCAATATCTAAAACATTTATAATTATTAGGATAATACATATATTCGTCTTAATTAACTTCAAATCAGCAAAATACCTTGGATCATTCAGAAACTCCCTTTTCATGCCCCTTGCTAAAAGCAATAAAGAGAATAGTAAAAGTTGTATGACGTTCTTTACTTCTTTTTCTGCATTCAGTCCCCATTGTGAGTGAAACAAATGGAACTGTTAAAGCATTGAAAGCCAGCACTAAATTAAAAGCTTATTGCAATAAAATATAAACGCGATTAATACACGTTAAATAAATGAATTGGTATAAATCGAGGATTCTTTATGATGCCTAAAATATTTATGTTTAATTAGAACCTTGTGAAGTTGTAATTCTATTTCGTTTTTCGCTTAAATCGGAAATGGAAATGGTCTTTATAGCTTGTGATATAGCTAAGACATTATCGTACTTTTAAAAATAAGTGAAAGTTGTACACATCATTTATAATCATAATTTCATTGTATGTAGTACTTTAACTTCCCTTCTATACGTTCTTATAATGTCGCTCCTGTGTTATATATTTTTATGAGCGCATTGTATTGTTTTGTTATGTAAGTAACACAGCATATAAAAAGATTATAAATACACATAAGAATTGCATTCACGTACCACATAAATCGAATCCGCCAATCTCTTTCGACGTTATGTTTATAAATTCTGTGGAATTGAATCGAGTGTGCGCGAGTATTTGTAAACAGGTTGAGATTTGTGTGTGTGCCTCCTAAAATACTTCAAACAGGAATTGAACCAGCGCCAACTGGTGTGCGTAGACAGCGATCCGCGTCCGTAAACTTTTCAAGATACGACAGCGTTTTGTGCCATTCTCTATTTGTGTTTTTATTCCTGACAATTTATTACGCAAATACAAAGTGAATATTTACTTTTATTTAGGTAGTATAAATGATAATCATAGGTATATATGTGTAGGTTATGTTATGCCTCGTGTTTCTACGTATATCCAAATTTCCAAGAAAATATTTCGTGTAAAGACAAACAGAGTAATAAATTTGTAGATTATATATTGCATTTTTGTATAGAATAACACGTAATATTAATAATCATAATTACTCATTATAGCGTTTAATTTATCTCGTGTTGTGCGACTCTCCTTGAAATGACCTTAGCACATTCTTAAAGTATTTATCTACTATTTACACACATTTTATCTGTGTTCATTGTATCTACACGTTTAGTTACACGTCGCCTTTTAACGAATGCGTCATTCGCTTGCTATTCAACTCTCGTCTGTGGACATTAACAATATAAAGTATGAACTATTCATTTTGTAAGGTAAATACGTCATGTCATATAGAGAAGTAAATATTTTAATACAATTTTAGAAAGCGCTCATCAACGTCACTGCGTTGATAATTTAATTTGAAAATTTCAAAGTAGCTGAGCGCAATTATGATTTCCTGAGTTTAATATCTCGGTAACAATTTAATGTTTCAAATATTTCATTCTTTTCGTTAACTGTTCTATTCCATTTATTGTAATTTGAATTTAAATTTTGAAATTCGAGTGGTTTTCATTCGAGTCTTCCATTTCAAACTTGAATTTTAATGATCGTAAAATGGCAAAGATTGTCAGTCGTCTCTTATAACTGGATTAAAAGTCGGCGAACGCAACCCGTCACCCGTTTTCGGAGAATCGAACAGTTGCTTCCATCCACATTCTTCGCACGGTCTAACGTTTACACAATGTTGAGACTGATATCAAAGAATACTAATTACACGTAACCCAATTCGTAAGTTTGCTAACTTGATGAAGTTCCGATAGAACCCGACCTCTATCTTAATCTAAAGATTAAGGAAAGTCAAAAATGAATAAATTGATGCCGAGGCACGTTTTGAAGTGGAGAGCATCTGCCCCGTATCACCGTAATTTATTTACGTTTAAAGCGGATGCGAGACTATTTATGTTCGGGTAACCTAAAAGAAGGTTATTCGCGTATTCGTTTACACAACCGTCAAACATATAAATAGAGTAAAAGAGTTGAAAACAGAAGACATTAAGTTGTAGTCTTCTTTTTATAAACACTGTAGTCTGTAGATGACTTTTCGGTTCTATACTCAGCGTTCTATGCGTACCGGTGGCAATAATGCTGACATGAAAAAAAAAGATTCGAAATACGTGGTGCTCCCTACGACTCCCTTTTTGACTCTAACGTTACTCTGTAGAAAACTACAACATTCATCTGCGTAACGCGTGACACTGTACGCGATTTACGGTGGTCGTAGGAGACCACAGCCTAAAAAGAGTAGAACACAGCAGACATTAATCAACGCTGTCGGTAACTGTAACCGTCTCCGGGGGGATTAGCCGCTGAGATATTCTATTCTCCGGCAGTAATTAATAGCTTTTGGCAAATGAACGCCGGCGAGCGGCACAAATAGGTATCGCGATGGTACATTGCAGTTGTGTAATGGGGTAATTAATTCAACAACTCTTAAACAATACGAGAAGGAAATATAAGTGACGGGTTCGGTATGCACGTGCACTAACTGGTTCCTTAATACAGGTAATAAAAGATAGATACTCTTTACATTTACAGGAGATTGCTTGTGGGGATCATTTTAATGTACAGCATTATATATATGCTGCAAATGTCAATGAAATAAGTGTATAATGTGATGAATACTTTGTTAGTAAAGAACAAATTGCTCCCGAACTGGGAACCTAATGGTGTATAAAGACCAAGTCAAAAACTTCTACTTTAATTAAGTATGATTTATATCATGCCAAGGCAATGACTTTTATATTTAAATAATAATAAATCGTAGATTGTGAAACTTATGAAGTAAACGAATAAATTATTTTGAATTCACAGTCCGCGATGTCTATTTTTGACTCATACCTACGAGAAAAAGAAATCGTGATCTTAATTTCCGGTATTAATTATTAATTAAATTACAATACGCGACCGGTTTATTTGAAACTTCGATGTAAATTTAAACAGCTTATGTTCATTAAATCTTGTTTACATCCCGTTTACGTCCTGGTTTATGGTCTTGATTTTGTTGCGAATACTTTTCATCATTCCAACGACGAGTTCTACAGTTTACTCGTACAAAGAATTCGCTCAAATAAATTTCGTATCGGAATTTTTTTAATATACCTTTCCTTTTCACTAAGTAATTACAAAAATAGATTTATTATATGGCCTTGTAGGTTTTCCCCATACTTCTAAGTTTATGACGCAAGTAAAATATTGTTGTCCTGTTTTGTATTTACTTTTATCGAGTTTTGTAATAATAATAAATAAATGCGGTTATTGTTTTGTATCTACGTATGTATTGAGCAATGTGTTAATAGCTACAAATTCCTTCAAATTACTTGAAGAATCAATAGTAGAAAGAAGATTTTGTTTATTAAAGCACTCAAGCAAAATTGTGAAATTGACAACTACTATATAAAGCAAAAAGCCGATATTATTTACACAATAGAAACAGTTTATCAGTCAATGTAAAAAACGAATTATTGTATAATTTACAATCTGAATAATGGATGCCGAGTTGTATTTCGTCTACTAGTTATGACGAACGCAGTTCGATTTAAAATTTACATCAAGTCAAGGTTAAAAATAACTATTAATGTACCTTTAAAAAGTGCGTATACAAAATAAATAAATTGGCCTTTATTCACCTTTTAAAAGGCTGCTTGTAAAATGGATTTTTCCATGACGTTTTGTTTAAACGGAAAATTTTCTTAACCCTTGCCAATGATACTATCTATAGGTAATATTATACAATTGAAGAGTTTCTTTGTTTTAACACGTTAATATCAGGAACTACTGCTTGAATTATAAAAAATATTGTGTCTGTTAAAGCATTTATCAAGGTCATAAAATAACACGCTGCGACCATTAGGAGCGAAGGAGCAGTGGGAAATGTGGAAAAATCTGGGAAAATTATTCATCTTTGAGGTTTTCCTTTGCGTGTGCAGTGTGTAAAACAGCTAAAATTTATAGAGATGACGAAGCGATTTGCAGAAACAAATTTTGATGCCTAAAATAGCAATTTCGGCGGACGAAGTTGCTGGCACTGCTATTTAAAAAATAAATCGATGCGACGAATCACCTTTCTAGCGCGGCCGTCTTCATTGTCGATTAGCAATAAAGTAGGTTGAGAAAGTGAATGCACAATAGCGTCTGCGGAATACGAAGCTGGCTCTTCGGTGCCGTTGGTTGCGCAACCCGACCATAGAATAAAGTAGAGTGCGGGCGTCATGCTCGTCACGCGCCAATGCCCGACAAAAAAATAACAAATCTAACCAGGTCTCCCACGCCATCGCCAATGAAATTGCTATAATTGTCTAATATAGGACGATAAGTTTGTTATATCACGCCTGTGTTCGATTATCGTATTTTACATACAGTGCCGTCCGGAAACCTAGGTATGCAATAGAGAATCCGTAATAAAATACAATTGCCAACAGATTATAAATTACTTTCTCAGTTAAAGTTTAATACATAGTTCATTAAAATAACAATAAATTACTATTCAAAATGTTCAAATATAACATACTAAATACTATCTATAGTTTACGCGAGTAGTACACATTTAAATAAAACACTTTAACGGTTTAAAACGCGATATATTAGTTAAACTTATTTGAAAATGATTTTTAACTTCGGCCCCACGTTTCAGTCTCCCCGTGACCACGGCTGCTGCAAAGCATCCGAAACGTCGGGCCGAAGTTAAAAATCATTTTCAAATAAGTTTAACTAATATATCGCGTTTTAAACCGTTAAAGTGTTTTATTTAAATATAACATACTAGATTACACGATGTATAGATATTAAAGAGGCGACCTATTGAACCATTAATGATCATCTTTCATTGGTCACGAATCGGCCATTAAAGAACAAATGGACAAACGCGAACGAAGGAGCCATTGGGACGTGAAAACGAAACTATCTCGATCGTAAATCGCGCTACTGTAAATGTAATGGAATGTTACCTTACTACAGTCGCTCTGGCCTACATAAAACTCGTCGATTTTCGCTAGATAGCGTTGGCCTTGCTTCGCCGTTTTAACACAACTGCCATTTAAATTGAATGTGTCGCGATCGAATTTTAATCGCCTCAGTAACGTGTTTATTTTAAAACCAAGGAATGTTTGCAAGTTCATATTCGTATTGTTGGAAATAAAAACAAAAATTACGTGGGTAGTGCGCATGTAAATGGAACACTTTTAAATGGTTTACCCAAATTATATTTCGCAATATCCGAAACGTTGGTTGTAGTTATTAAGTAAATTAATATAAAGCGCAATTCTTACATTTACAATTGTTTTATTTTAACTATTTTCATCGTATATTTTAGTTTAGTTTAGTACTATATCAAGTAGTAAAAATTAAACGGCGTTCAAAAGTACAACAGTGTTTTTTATGTTTCGTTTATTCAGGTAGTTTCACATTACAACTGGTAAATAATATTAAAAAAATAACAATAGAAAATTAATAACAAAATCTCAAACTCGAAACTAATTATTACTGTGCCAAATAACACGCAAAGTGCTTAGAGAAACAATAATTATGTATTCAGTGATGTCATTCGCGTACCGTTACTAATACAATGGTCTCGGTGAAATGCAAACGAGAAAGAATCTTCGTGTAACATCTGCGCCGCGTTTCCGTGAAGCATCTATTGTAAACTACAACAATCGGTTATTCACACAAATATCACTTAGCCCGGATTTTTTATCGTTCGCCGCTTAGCTTTTTTATTAGACCGACTCCATCAACATGGGTGAATTCCCGTTTCTCCTGATCCCGTCTGTCTATCTGGTAGCTTTATGTACAGGCAAGTATTTGATCCGCCTTTTTATGCCCTGCCTGACTGAAACAATTATTTGTTTCTCCGAAACCAGGAGCTTAAGGCAGACCTAGGGAATACGTTTTGCCATTGAACTATAGCGGTGGTGACTTCATCAATATAATAAACAAGTAATGAGTTTAACATTATGTATAGTTTATAACAATAGAAATAAACCATGGTTAACATAACTGTTCCTATTGTTTTAGTCACAATCCTATAACAAAGGAAACGCTGTATCAGTCACATGCATGCATAATAATTTAAGTCACCCTAGGCGCAGGCGTCCGCCCTTTATATCTTCCGTCAATGTTTTCGTTTGATACGTGAATAAAAATGAAGAGGGTAAACGGGAGGGTCGTTCATTCTTTGCGATCCCTTTCTAGCACAAGAGAAGGGTTGACGTGCCGATCCAAACATCGATATGATAAAACACCTGTGCTAATCCACTATTCATAACGTCCATTACATGCGGGCGAATGTTAAATGGTGCACCTACTTATTCCTCTATTGTTCGATGTCATTTACAAGTTTAGCCTACTTTCGCACTTACAGGGCTAAAATCTAGATGGTTGCCCCGCTTTTTATTTTTGGATCGGATTTGGATTAATTGGATCCACACTTTTTTTAATTATACTCTAGTCTAGTCTAGTTTTATCAACCTTTGAATATGTCGATTTTCATTAAAGAGAACTACAATTATGCGTATTACGCAGTAGTAGTTCAATTTTTAAAGGTGCATGCAAGAATAATTCCTATGAAATGAATCAGCTGTTCAGTAGGGTCTTGTGTGAATAAATAACATAATAGAAATTCGCCCCGGCAAAGGGCGTTATCGTTACCATGACAACCGCCTGGGAGCGGAAGCCTATACCGTTATTAGATTAAACGAGAGTACGAAGATCAAAGACTATTTAATAAATGATAAGATTCGGTGTTTGGCGTGTACACAACATTTTGATAACGATAAGATATCTAATTGAATCCCCTTATCAGCTGTTAAACTGGGGCAAGCCACGGCAAACATTTCCGTTAGTAAAATAATTGAATAATGTTACACGGACAGTTTAAAATACTATTAATACAATGTTACTAATAAAAAACTACATATTATAGATATTAAACCACTATAATTTGTTATAAATCTACGACAGAATTCCTTCAAAAGAATTAAGTAATCAAAGTTTTTTCCGAAAGATTCATAGGCGACAACGTAAACAACGGTCGTTAAATGGGTGGGCTTTACTCGAGCCACCTAAACCCCCCGGGAGCTCCCTAGTGGCACCTAAATTGTGACATTCTCTTTCGCCGCCTCTTCGCAGTTCAGTAGACTTATAAAGTGTGCCTTGAGTTTTATCACTTTAATATCTTTGTAAATTTAATTATATTCATTTTGCGTTTTTTTAATTATATGATCTTTATTGGTTAAATACAACATTACATAAAAAAGGTCAGTAAGTACAAAGTGAGTCAAGTAACTTTAAGAACTTGTTGTTCAAGTTTGTAACACAAACAAATGTTACAAATAACTAGTTGAAAAATATATAATAATGGTTAACTAAATAATATTAATGTAAATAGGAATTTTATCAAAAATTTCCCGAATTTTAATAGTTACGTACCATATCTGTATGTAGATATGTAGAATATAAGCTTCTATAGTACCGAATTGGCAGACTGCAAAGCTACGTATTTTAACACGGTTACATACACATTTCGCTAGATATCCGATAACAGAAGGCAGTGTAACGTGTCGAAACATTACTTGGCAAATGGCCAAATTACCGTGCGGCAGCTTGGCTCCAATTTCTAAGGAAAACCCTTGATAACCAGCTTTTGAGCGTTAATAGCAAATGCTTAATACTGCTGTTTTGTAAGCCGAGGGCGGTAGCCCTCCCTATAGGAGAGGATTTGAACATACCTCGATGATCTATAGAGGTTTTAAAGGCATTGAACAATGTTTATAAATATTTTTTTCTGTAGCCTTTCGTTTAGCAGGGCATTTTTATACTAATTATTATAATTTGTAGGTAATTCCAAACTGATTACGAAACTAAAGTAGGTAATACAAAAAAGTTAGACACAACAAATTGTGAGTAATGCGAGGTCATCTTTTCTAAAACGGTTGTGGTAAACATCAAATTGCAACTGTTGTGATTCTAGCTAATGAAATGTCAATTCAGCATACTGCTGATTAGGATAAACAAACTAAGCTTAGCATTACGCTTACAAAGCTTTCCCATTCAATTGCTTTTCCCACACGTGAGTATAGAAACGTTACACACTGTCTACATCGGTGCATTTGTAATATGCAAACGTATCCCATAAAAATGAACTGCGCAATAATTCTATGACAGGAAATGTGTACTCAATTGTTTGGATCGAAGAACACTTGAATAAACATTTGTCCATTGTTATTTAACTGCTACTAACTAAACGAGATATATATAATAGTTAAATGTGCAGTTAAATCTTTAGATTCGAAACCCTAATTAATTCTACAGAGTGCATATTACGTTACCGTGAAGTTCAGACCGAGGTCATGCCAGTTGCTTTTAATACATTGTATACGCGTAAGCTATTGCGGTTGTGGGCAGACGGACAGCCATGTTTCATTTCGTATTATTACATCTCCCCTTTCAGAACCGTCGGTTTACTTTCATCATAACGAGCTTGATGCTATATGCATAGACCACAAGGTATGGGTCAAATGGTTACCTCAGAAACGCTGTTCGTTGCAGCATTGCCTGTATCGTCTTTGTGTGATTGTAGAGAACAATGTTAAGTTGGTTGATTGTTATTAAATTTAAAATAAAATATGATAGAGGAGAACAGCCGACTCGTTGTACATATCTATACGAGGAGGAGTTTCATTATCAATGACCAAAATCTTTTTTAAATTTCTTTGAATATAAGGTAGATACATGATTTCTATGATATTATTATGCACGGAGCGCCCCTGGCCGCGGAGCGGCTCCACAAAATGGCTGCCGAAGGCGCGCTATTCGGGCGAATCGTGACCGACTGGAATCCACGCGCTCGTTTCGAACCCTCATCAATTATGCATGAATGCGACCGAACGGCAATGTTTACTCTCTATGAGACAACAATTTATTGCGCTGTGCGGTTTTTGACATTCGATAACTGACCGATCTTGTGCTAAGGCCCTAAAGACTAATACTAGTACTACGGCGTGGCTATGTTTAGTTATGCATTTATGCAATACACAATCGCTAACGTGAAGTATCTAATAATGAATGGATAATATTTCTCAATAACTTCCATATGCAATCAGTTGGTTATCGTTTATTATGTTTCACATTTAGAAATCGTCATTATTGATATTTAATCTCTGAATATAATTAAAATTGCATTTTAATTGTCAAATGATTGACATCGATTGAGCTAAATATACAAATGATATATCCCTCTGTTTTACAGCGATCAAAATCGACAACACAACAGTTATAAATACGCCAAATAGTCCATTAAACAGCGTCAAAGTTTTTGCGTAAATGCCATAACATTTCGTTGTTATTGCGTCAAGCAATAGGTCGTCAAATTAATTCAATCGTTATATCGTCTACGCCTTCGTCCACAGCTGTGTAAGCTATCGATAACGTTGAATAACTCATTGTTTAAACCAATCGTATACATTCTCCGTTGTTTGTAAACCTCTTTTCAGTCGTATGAGGATTTCTCCCACGTAGTGCACGTTCCTATTGTAATACCTATTGTTCGCATCAATTCCTTTAAGGTAACTCATATTTTTTAACTCTAAAAATGTACAATAGATACATTTGATAATGAAATTAAATGGAAGTATATAACATACTAATTACTTATCCCTACTTTGTTTTTCAATAATCACCATAGAACGTAAGTTATTAAATTAGTAATAGTATTGCGGATACGACAGGCCAATTCATTTTGTGACGATAATACTCCTATCTAAGTTAATAAGAGCTATTTACATGCGAGTTCGTTCAAACAGTGTAGTGAGCTTGTTATCAGTTACTGCAACCAGGTTATCGACTGCCGTGTTTGCGTTTCCTATCAACGAATTCTCATTGTGTGAGTTATCTGAGCTATCTAAGTATAAAAACACATTGCGCGATAACAGACTATATTTAGGAATTACAAGAACCTATTTAGTTTAATATAAAACACACGAGTGTCACCTATCGCCTTATCGAAACTATTTGGAACGAATCAGAATTAAATCAAGTCATTAAAGAAACATGAGTCAACGATCACATAGGTCGTAATTTTAAACGGCTTTTTTACTGCATTTTACGTGCAAATTACACAGCATTACTTATTCGCGTGCTACCGCTAACACGATTAGCACAAGGCCATAACAGATACTCGACCTCTTTGCTTGTTTTTTAACAATGCCGAGTGAAATTACCCACGTATCCGGCCCGCATGACGACTGATAAAGTTACTTCACGCGAAACGTTTACCAACGCTATGAAAAACTTAATTAGGTTTTTACTTGTTTACAACTGACGATCAATCATCCGAACAAAAACTCGCATTGTATTGCGGTCATTGAAAGTGTTGTAATTCAATCCTAATTCTCGATACAAACTAGTTTTTGCTCGCGGCTTATGCGCCGTGATAAATGAGTCGAGTGTGGTTTCGCTGAATTCTATTAAATAAGATATTAACGAAACGTGCGAAATATTAGCTATTCCGTAGCATCATAAACAAAAACCAGATTGTGTAGACTTTACCGGAATAGTTGGGACTGTGCCAAATAGCTGGCAGTTGTTAAAGCACCCGGTATGTTGGTCAACGATCGATATTTTGTTTACGTTGCTCTAAATTACACCACGGCTATAAATAAACGTTTATTTTCATCCAAGAAAATTTAACTTTGCTCCACTCGCGTAAAATTCTTTGTAATTACGGAGTGATAAACGAAGAATAATTACGACGGTTGTAATCTTCAGAATTAGTTTTGGTAAACAAGCTTATCAAATGTACATTGTTTTCCGAGTTATTGTTATTTTTTCAAGTGATAAGATAGATAACGGTTAGGTATTGAAACATTTTAATTCGCTAAAGCCTCGATCCCTACATCGAATGTTCTTGATAACGTGGATAAAAAGATAATAGATACACAATCTTATATCAGATTTTACACTCCAAGCTATCGAGTTAACTGTGCTAGGAATTCGGCCATATATTTTGAGTAAAGTAATAATGATGAACTTCGGACATTATTCTACCCACTTTCCTTACGTTGTAAACCGCATGGATTTATGGACACGTCGCTAGTATTTCCAGTTACATGACGCTATAAATGGCGTGTCATTATGTCGGTGTCGGACGCACATCGTGATTATCAACATCTGCTCTTCCTGTTTGTTATCGTAGCCGGTCTAGTGGAATATACTCGAGTCGTGGATAGGTCGGGTGCTACATGCATTGCATTGCCGTCAGGTGCGCTCTTTGTATGCGCGGGGAGAACTGGGGAGACCATTTCCATCCTTCGTCTCTCTCCTCACACCCGCATTGCCGTTCACTTGTTGCTACGTTGTGCTACGCCGCTGCGAGACTGGCGCGCCCGGCCGCCTCCCCCCTCCACCGGCAACTACTCCGGGTTTCAGTTCTTTGTGCGCCATCGTGGCTTTTGCACGCTTGTTCTACTTTAAGGTAGCATAATTCATCTTTGTGTTATACGTATATATGTGTGTGTGTTAGCACAGGTGAATGCCTAGTTAGTACAATTTCCTGACCGCATTCAAGGACGCAATCGACTGGATTGTTTTTGATTTACAACGGTCGTCGCCGAGGAGTTCTATTTTTAGCCTGGATATTTTTGTGTGACTTTGAACATTGTGATATTTGTTCGACGAATTAAAATTGTGATTGCACAGTGAGATATCAAAGAAGTATCTTCCGATTTACATTACCGTACGAAAAGTGAGTATTATATTGTTAGATTCGTGCTAGACTTAACAGAACAGACCTGTAGTTATGACGTTATATTTTACAACTTTCTAAAATGAAAATAATAAAAGGAGTGTGTTCTTAACGTAGGAAACCCTAAATTTCTTACGCTCCAGAAACTTTTAAAGATGAAGAAGTAATTGTTAAAATAAGGTCACGTGCAACTGAATTTAGGTATTAAGGTATTTAAATTTTATCACACAGTAACTGTGTGATAAAATAAGTTAACGCACAGTTAAACTTAGTTATTCCGAGCACTTTCAAAAGGCTCGTAAGTCGGGTATCGAGAATCTAGTTATCGTATTTCGAGTCACGAACATTACATCGTGAGATGTTAAGAAGATTAAACCGCCTCCGCATTCTAGTGCATTGCGCAAAAGCACGTCTATTCTATAACTCAGATTAAAGTGATAATTCAAACCGTAACTGCCCCGTTCATTATTGATCATTGTTAAATGAGTATAAATCAAGCTTTATTACCATTCAACGTTTAACTGAATGTTTTAAAACTTTAGGCAATGTCTGAGAGATTATGATTAGAAAATCTTGCGTAGACGATAATTATTATTATTGTTATATAGGGATGAGTACTTTATTGACGGGTACCCCTAATTACGGCTATGAACTACCGGTTACACTTCCGTACAATACTATAATAGATTCACAAACTATTAAAATGCCATTCCATTATTATAAATAGTCAAACTTGTCATCATACACGAGGCAAAGTGTAATTAGGGAGAACGGCACGGCGCATCTGTCCAATTAATATTAAATAATTTACGTCGTCTTGCTCAAAGTAATTATGGCTTTACAGTCGCAGAGAAAGCTCTGTAGTGTCCTAATAACGAGCGGTTATTGTCCGAGTGGAAGTGTTTCATTATACGCTTCGCGACACGACATGCACTAATGGCTTTAACGATGCACATTATATTTATTCTGATATTTACGATCGGATGACGTCACACCTCGATTTACAAACCGTTTTGATTATTATTGAGAGGTTAAGTAACGGCCATTATTGATCGTGTGTTAAATTCGGAAGTAATAATATGTAGTACGAATGGTTAAAATACATTACAACCTTTGACCTTTAACGGAACATATCGTGTTTTTTGTGTTATCATTCGTGACGAATATTCAAGGAAATATGTCAACTGCGTATACATAATGATTAATTCAAACGCCGTTCAGCGTTCGCGGTAAATCCGTAAGCGCAAGTAATTCGACAGAAACGTCGCTCTTTCTGAGAATCACTCGAAATAACATAGCCTACATACCATGTTTGCGTGTCGAATTAACATCGCCATTTTTGTAAGACAGTCGTTGCAGCATTCGATCGCTCGCATGTGCTCATGAATAATTCAGTCTACGAATTTATGGTGCGCAAATATTACTGCGCGTTTCTGTCAACTTTTTGCCATTCCTTTCTATCTAATGAAAAGCTCTCACCGGTTCCGCCTCAGCGTTTGTCTTGTCAATCAGCCTGTCGCTCTCGGTCGTGTGTTGCTCTTGCCGACGAGTTATTTGTTACCCCATTGTCCCGGCCCGTTGATCACCGCCATTGTCTCGACTCTTTTGTTTACAGATTCTCAATAGTCATTTGTTTAGTAAAAGTTGGTTTTGTTTTCTCCGGTTTGCCCATTTTAACATTACAGACAATATCGTTTTAAGATATTACTTTAATCAAACTATGATGACAGAATATTGCGTTACAGTGAGTAATATTAAATAATCTATCTGCTTATTTGTGGGTAGGTCAAATTGACTATCGGAAACACGTTGCGATTAACAGTAAGTGGTAAAATAATTAAGTTACGCATTGAGACCAAAACGATCGGGCAGTTACAGCGATCATTAAACTGCAACCGGTTTAACCAGTGGACGATCATCGCATTAAAACGGCCGCTTTGCAACCGTGTCTCGATAAATTATCATATTAATTATGCAGAGAACCGACGTTATGCCTACACGTATCCTTGCGAGCATTCGGCGTTCCGTTTAATGTACTCCCAATGAATAATTATAAACGCAATTATGTAAATTCGGATCGTTAACAGCTCTCGTTTAAATTCTTTTGTTCAATATCTACAATGGGTTTGCACACAATTTTGTAATATAGTCTAGATCAAAACCTTCAAATACATTTATAAAGTGTATCATGTCTGGGTTATACATAATTTAAACTAATAAAAATAGCGTTTTTCTGTTTTTTTGCGCCTGTTTTTGTCTATAAATATATTTCTCAAAATTCCTCATATTCTATCCCATATTTATCGCCAAAATGCATATACAACATATAGATCATAAAATTTGGCGACTCATCTTGGACGCCGTCCAATACTAAACGTGCGGTAGATAACCCGCTCTTAAATTTTGCCAAATACCAAAAATTCTTTCTTAAGACTTCTGTAAGTCAACTTCCTGTTCCGCTTCGACACTCGCAGTGGTACTTCGAGAAACGTGACTACAATAATATTCTGGTCGCGCCCACGGCCGACTCGATTTATGACTTAGTCTTCGTTGCACGATTTTGAAAGTAACTGATGTAATAATAATAACCAAGGTTTACATATTGAATATCTAATCTTAATGTAATTTATTAATAATATATAATTATTACGTTTTATTTTTATAACTGTGGTATATACAATCGATTTAGTCAAGCAAAAACAAAGCCACCGGTCTTAGTCTAATCATTTACCTAAGAGTACAGATATTGTAATATTTGTTTTTTATTGTAGAAGACATACCGATAGATAAATTATTTAGTGCAGGTAACAATTGTTTATTACAGTCTGTGGTCATATTGATTTTAAAGAAATGATTTGATTTTACTGAATGTCAAGCATAACCTTTTATTAGCCACAAATGAAAAAAAACCTTTTATTATGAATTCATTTTTATTTCGATCTCCGGGCGGTGTAACTACCTATCACCTATAAATTTTACAATCATCGGTATTCTGATTTCAAAGGTGACACATTTTTGATAGTTAGGTGGGCGGCTGGCGCAGAGTGAATGAGTTGATGTTGGCTTTAACCCAAATGTGTTTATTTATGCCCTGTAGACTTACGTCGACGTCCGCATTGGTTACTTGGCAAAATGGTTGTGTATTTTCCGTCGGGAGTCCCACTTTCGCTTATTATTATCTAATAACTAGTATTATTAAATGCAGATTATATTTATCTATAGTTTTCTCTTTTTGAGTGCAAAATGTAATCATAACTCTCTCTTGTTGCAGGTGCCGCAAAGAGTGCGAGTGCAAGTGATGTGGTCGAAGTCAGTGAGGAAAAGTGCGTAATACCGGAAGTGAAGGATAAGAGTGGTGAAGTGAAGAGTGAAGTGAGTGTGGGCGCGGATGTTGCCAGCGCCGTGGCCTCCGAGGAGGACGATTGTGTGATAGTGAGCGCGCGAGATGCGGACGATCGCTCCGACTCGGGCGTGAGTGGTGTGCGATCGGGTGGGTCCGCGAGTTCCGTGGAGGAGTGGCGCGGGATGGCGCATGGGTACGGCGGTGGGCCGCCCCCGCCCCTGCTGCATCTGCCGCCCCCTCCGCCGCCCTCGCTATATGCGGGCGAGCTGCTCTGGAAGCAGCGCTACCAGCCGCCGCTGCACGCGCCGCTGCACCACGCCATAGCGGATGACTATCTTGCGGCGGCAAACTTCGACAGAGAGAGACATGAAAGACTGCTACGGTGAGGCCCTTGTGCACTTCATTCTTATTTACTTGATAGGCTATTCAAACTTCTGGAATCTGAGACTATAAAAATAAAAACGGACAAAATACAAGACAGGATAGATTTTTTTTAAAGTACACACATTATTATAGTCACAAATACTTTAAATACGTAATAATTATGTAAAAAGTTTAAAGTAAACATGGTAATTGTTTATCGTGCGTAATACCGAATTTATTGCATTATTGACGTTTTTAATAGTAATTCAGGCAAAAAGTTTTCCTCTGTTAGTTATAAACGAACATAAAAAAACTGTATTTGCAAACAGCGTTTCCTAACATTTCCATTTTATCTTAGTTTAAACAGTCTTATCTTTAACATTTATGGGTGTACTACACCGAAAGCTATTTAATTTTAAGGAGACATTAATATAAAGCCTATGTGATAACTGATAACAATTTATACGATTTTAAAATGAGTAAACGAAAGATACTTCATAGAACATAGACAACCTGCAGACCAAGGCTCCTTGTGGGCCTGATGGTAGCCATTAAGATAATTTGCATATATGTATTTTGATTGAGAAATAATTCTCATCAATTTGGCTATGAATACACCACACGTTTTCCGTTAATATAGAAATGATATCTTATGCACGGTTCCTTATTATGTTTTCGTATGAAAATCCGTTTCTGAGTATAGGTATTTAATATTGAAAGACAATAATCTCCAATGTTGCCTAAGTTGATTCTTTTGTGTATTGAAATACAATATACATACTTTATTTGCATATGTACAGTAGCAATATTTTTATATTCAATGTATTTATATCAAACCCCCAAATTACGTGCGTATTTTTTACATATTGTTGATTAACCTATGTTAAACACCGTTTAACATTATAAATATTCATGTCTTTAAATTATTGTATATTGTACGCGTTAAATGTTAGGTATTAAATTACAGACACTAATAAACATACCAAGAAATATTAACATGAGCAATAAATACCTATTTTTATTTCAAATTCTAGTAATCATCGAAGATTCATTCCAAGAATATACTGATTCATATCCACCGTTTATGTAACTTGAATGCCTATTTTCAAATATAACTATTCCTTGCAAACAATCTTTATACAAATTAAACATTGCATGACAAGCATTTGACCTGTTTATTTGACTATTATGTTGTTACTGACCACTACACAATTACTAAATGTGAACGAAAGATACTTATAACTAAGAAAATACGAAAATGTTTAATAACAATGACTTATTAATAATACTTATTAGAACATTTTCTTCATTATATGTGTCAACATTTTTTCTGACAGCAAGATTTTATCATAATGTAAGAAATATTAGCTCTTGACAGTCATATCTGTCATTCATATACAGTAATGTAAGTATCATTTGGATTTATAAATATGACTAAGAACAAAAAAAGGGGATTTTATTATTACATAATAAACATATTTCAATTGCCATGTTAGTACTGTTTAATTAGATTTAAAAAAAGCATTTCACCATACAATTCAACTTGTTGTAAAAAGGTACTGAGTACTCATTGCTTTTTTAACTATGGTTCGACGTTTCGGATGCTTTGTATCAGCCGCGGTCACGGGGGAGCGTATACGTATTGATTTCATATATGTATATGTATATATTCATATACAATGCCTAACACATGCACATGATTTGTGACACAAATTATCACAATTCCGCGAGATGTTGACCTTGACCCACTTTGAGATAATGAAATGGTATTATCAAATGTTGTTTCAGCAACAAGGTTGTTCGTTGCTGATATTTTTTTATAAGTATCTTCTAATTATAAAAATGGCCTAACTACACAGAATTACATTTCATACATTTTTTATTGCATATAAAGGTAACGTCTTTATTTGCTATAATTTTCTCCTCAATGACTAATTACCATTTTATAATAATACTACAGAAATAAACCATGAAATGTTTTATTTGATCACTTTTGTGTACTTCAACATAACACATTTTGTGTCCTCTTTAAGATTCCTTGTCACTCAAAATTTACTAAGAATATTTATCAATAAGAAAATCAAATATATATATTATAATAATTATTTGACTTGATTTATAACTAATCATATTCAAAATTTTTACTATAAAATGATTATATCAACAGGGAACGAAGGGATCAGGAGCAAAGGGAACTTGAAAAACAACAGAAAGAAAAAGAAAGGGAACGGATAGAAAGGGAAAGAGAACGTGAAAGAGAAAGAGAAAAGCAAGAACGAGAAGAAAAGGAGAGAAGAGAACAAGAGAATGCGGCGTCAAAATTAGTGTCAAGACATTTTGAGGAATCTCTGAGGCTAGCCAACCAGAAGGTAATGATTAAACTGCGTAACATGCCTATCTAGTAGCTGATCAGTTTCTTTCTTAATCATAGAATTGTAATGCGTATTAAAATATAGCACTGTAATTGACCTTATACTAATTCATTGTAACTTGTTGGTTTTTTTTCACCTGTAACAATTCTTGTCTGTTGATGATTTGCATAATCATCAACATAAATTATTTTAATTTTAACCTAAATAATTGTTCACATAAACATCTGGGTAGTATTTTCATGTTTGTTTAGAATATTTTTTGTAAAACGATTTAATTTTTGGTTATAGCGCGAGCGCAGCATGTCGTGGTCGCTACTGAATAACATAGCGCCGAATAGGGGAGGTCCCGGTCCCGAACATGACAGGCTTCGGGCGCAAGAACGTGCTTATTATTCGCCACCAGCTCATCCCCCTGACAGACTTTCACAAACTGAATATACACAGCACAATCCACATGCTCCTCACGCACCCCATTCCCAACATACCCCTCGACATCCACTTTCCAAACCAGACAAACCACCTCAGCACCCTGGTCTACCTAAAAGTGAACCAAACTTTGCCTCCTACAACTATCCCCCCTTACCGATACGATAAGCTCAAGGACCAACATTTACCCGCTCCACCGCCTCTGGTTCCTGAAAAGAATTCTGTGATAGTGAAGCACGATGCCAAACAGATACACTTGGAACAAAAGCATCCATACCCCAGCAAGCCAAGAAGTGAACCGGCTCCACACTACCTCTCGAGACCATATCGGACTGGATTATCACCACACGCACCTCCACATCCTCATCCGGCATTACAAACGCAGCCTCACGCAGCTCTTCCTGCACAGGATAAGAATCGCAGATTATACCAACCACCCCCACCCCAAAGATCTCCGGCAGGATATTATCAAACGGCGCCTCCAGTTAAACCAAAAGTTTCAAGTCCTGCGCCGCCTCATATTTACGGAAAACCAAGCAATTCACCCAGTCCTGCACATTTTGGCATCGCAGTAGAACCTCCATTACAATTAACGAAAGCAGAACTCCCTCCTGTACCATATCCTCCACCATCTGCGTATTCTCCTGCACCTAGAACGAGGCCACCTCCTGTCGCGCATTCAAGAACACCTGAACCCAGGCCACCGCCGCGAGCTCATGGTGATACGGCAACCTCGACTTCTCCATGTCAAACACAGCCTTTAGATCTTGGTGTTACACGGGAAGACCCCGATCGGTTGTCTCCGAGAAGGCGTTGTCCTTTCGAGTCGGGCGATGCGGAAACAAAGAGGCGAAGACTAGATAGTCCAGCTCCTGAGCCCCTCATCGCAGCGGCCGCAAGTGTAGGACGGACACCATTAGGTTCTGAACCGGCCCCTCAAGCGCCCGGTCCTCCTTGCGATGTACGAGTTCCTTCTGCTGACGGCAGTGTGGAAACACCAGAAAAAGCTGCGGGTGCTTCACCGGCTCCACAAATAACTCCGTCTGCAAGTCCCGCACCTGTAACAATACCACAAATACCCTCATCACCTCCAATGAGCACTACGTCGACGCCGCCTGCACCGCCTGCTACGCCGCCCGTCACCACTGTTGCTGACAGCGAAACGCCGGCAAAAATTGCGTCTCCTAGTCCTCGGGATAGTCCTGCCCCGGTTAGACATTTAGGAAAGAAAGCTTGGTTACAAAGGCATGAAACCGCACCCATTGGAGAAGGAGACTGCTCTGGCGGCGGAGGATCCTGCGTAACCCTACCCATGACGATTAGTAGGGTCTCTGAACCGGACGATTCAAGTTCGAATATAGTTATACCCGTTGCAGCTAAATCTATTCAAAGAGGGGCGCGTAAAACTTCAAAACCTAGGAAACCAAAAGAGGTAAACGGTCGCGTTGAAGATGCAGAGGAAGATAGTTCGAGTTCAGATAGAGAACCTAGTTCTCCACCAAAACGTAAGCCACCGAAAGCAAAACGAAAAAAAGGAGCTGTGAAAAAAGCTAATGATGAGCCTAAGAAAAAAAAAGCTTCTGAAAGTGGTAGTGAAAGTGATAAAGAGAGTGATGATAAAGACTCTGATTCTGGTGGCAGCGGGAGCGGTAGCGGAAGTACATCTAGTAAGCGGGGAGGCAGCAGAGCTAGAGGTAGACGAACGCGGGGTGGCGGTCGCGGGGGGCGGCGGAGAGAGGATCCTCCTAGAAGGACACCATCCAGTGCACGCCCGAAGACAACCACAGAGTCCTTTCTTCAGAACGGACCGTGTTTTGAGGTCGCCCCTAGACTAGCCAAGTGCCGCGAGTGCCGATGGTCACCCGCTCAGCGCGACAAAGATATGCCGAACATATTTTGCCGCTTCTACGCTTTTCGAAGACTGAAATATGCAAAGAATAGACAATTAGCTATAGCCGGATTTTCCGACCCCTACAAAGATGCTGAAGAGGTAATTTGTTACTTTTACTTATTTATTCTACTTTTTCAAAGAAATGACTGTACAATCTTAAATTATTAAACTATTTTCACAAACGTGTTACAAATTAAATATTTACTTTTAACAGGATGATAAGAAGTTGTGGTTATCTTCTTCAATGGGAGCCGCTGAATTAGACATAGAAATGAGTTGTTTCTTATTACGAGAGATCGGTGATCAATTCTGTGAATTGTTACAACAAGAAAAGGAAGCAGAATCGCATCATCTAAATGAAGGTGAGATGAAAGCTTTTATACATGCATGATTGAATGATAAAATTAAGGCAATTAGATTCCTGGTAGTGCAATCTTATCTGAGATTAAATAGTGGAATGATAAAAAATAGCACTAAAGAATGAAAACTGTTGTATATCAGTGTTATTAATTGTGTCTATCAAAGATAAGATTATATTCATTGTTGTTTTTAAATGACCTTGACGGGATATACAACATAAGAAATATTAATATATCGTGCTTTAGAGTTTAAATTTTTTTACATACTTTATTTGAGCACATTTTTATATGTGAACAAATAGTACATTGTATTGGTTTATTATGAACTATGCTTTATTACTTTAATGTGTAACTTGCTATTATAGAAGATCCAATGACTAAATGAATAATAAAATTCTCTCTAAAAGTGTTATGAAGTTAAAAAATAATGGGTCTGGCAGTACTATGACATAAACAATTTCATTAAGTTCCCTTTTAATGTATTTGCATATTTCAAGTACACCATTATTCTCCTATATTTTTAGTGAAAGTCCCAAAAATAATCTAAAATGTGTATTTTTCTCAGATAAGACAATTGCGTGGAAGCGCGTCGTTCAAGGTGTGAGAGAAATCTGCGACGTCTGCGAGACCACACTTTTCAACTTCCATTGGACCTGTGGGAAGTGCGGCTTCGTTGTCTGCCTTGATTGCTATAAGGTGGGATTTATATTCATTGAATTTTAAACAATATTTATTGATAGAGAATTTCATGTTAATACTTTAAGTGTCCACACGAAATAAATCATCATTGCTAAAGATGTATTTATTTTTTAGTCAAAAACATCTGGAGAATCAGGCGCGAGTCCAGCCAGTGATTCAAATAATTCCACAAACGCCGCCACTAATGGAGAACGAGATTCATTTGGGTAAGTTGTATTTTCAAACTAGAAGTCATAGCTAATATTATTATATTTATATAAATACTGTCTATAGTTTACGCGAGTAGTACACATTTGAAGAAAAACATTTCAACGGTTTTAAAACGCGATATACTAGTTAAACTTATTTGAAAATGATTTTTAACGTCTCTCCGTGACCACGGCAGTTGAAAAGCATCCGAACGTCGAAGAAGCCGAAGTTAAAAATTATCTTCAAATAAGTTTAACTAATATATCGCGTTTTAAACAGTTAAAGTGTTTTATTTAAATGTATTTATATATTTTTTTCATTTATAAACCTCCTTATTGTTAATTTTAATGTTAAGAGAATTTGATGATCACTCTGGGAAGTTTAGCGTACATTTTATAATAGCACAGTAACTTTATCTCTAAAAATACTTAGATAATTTTACCCAATAAAAACTTTGGAAAATGCGCAAAGCGTTTATAGAAATAACACTATACGTCCTAACGTGATCGTATTAACATCGTTTTATGTCAGCACTATCTCTAAATAGAGTAAATTGAAGACATACAACAGATTACCCGATAAAAGTGGTACATTTAGCTATGTAAGCCACCTGAGCCCATTGCATGTCAGGAGGTATAATTTCCTTTTTGTCTTATGAGATTACCTAAGTATGACATATTATGTACACTAAGTTTGATTAAACACGGGAATAAAGTTTCCCTAGTTAAAAGTAAACCACCTAAGCTTATTATCTTAAATAGTTTTTGGACTTGCTTTGTGTTTGTTACACATGTTGACTTAGAACTAAGAATTTAATATTACGTGTAAAATAAAAAGCATGAAATAAATTGTGTGAAATAATCATAGAAAAATAGCGAGAGAAATAAATAAAATAATAAAGACTACAAATTACCTATATTGAAAAAACATAACTTGAAGTCGGGATTTCATAAAAATAATGCAAATAATTATTGCTTTACATTGTATTGTTATACTTAGTATACATTAAATATGGAGGACACTGTTTATTAGTATTAAAGATCTTATTATGTGAATCATAGTAAATAATTTTAAATCTGCTTCAAGTAATATTATTATCTTAATATATGTACACAGTTATTGAATTGAACATTTCCAATCGTTAACTTGTTCAATTAGTCTATACACGTCGTTAAATTGTATTGTGTTGTAGACTTGCGGTATCTTGTACTCCAAGATAAATGGGATTACGTACATTCTTTATGTAACACGTGACATCTGTGTGTCATTGTTATTCTAGTACACTACTCTTCATATTGGCGGTATTTGTCACGTTTCTATGTTTGTGTAGGTTTTATTTAATTGTCTGCCCGACAAATAATTGTTGGACCTACGTCTATATTTGCATTAAGAGTATAGTTGTACAAGTAATCTTTTTGCTTATAATGCAAGTAATACCAAATATACGTGGGATTAATTTTATGCGCTAATTACGCAACCTATTAGTCTGGCACATTGTGGTTATCAAGCAAAAAAACGATCTGAGCGTGTTTTCAATCTGGATTCAGAATTCAACATTTTATTTGAGACTTACTTCAATTTGCCCTTCAGATTCACATGTGAATTGTATAAAATGTCCTCTAGATATAATTTTTATAAGAATATGACATTAATATGATTTTTTATTGCAGTTGGTTAACATGTACATCTGGTGGAGCCCACCCTGCGCGCCGGCTTCTCTTAACGCAGATAGCTGCTGGCGGTGCTTTGGCAGCTGCAGCCTCAAGGGCGCATCGCGTAAGAGCGGCCTTCTCGCTGCCGCCTTGTACCTGCGGCTATAATACAGAGCCACCCGCCCATCACAAGGCAGCTGCTAGGCTATTGTTACAACGGGCTTTACAAAAGGTACCTTTTAATTTCACTTTTGCTCTTAATAACTTAAATTAGTACTATTGTACCACTTTCCATCAACAACAAATACTTGGCAAACATGCTAATGAAAAGAGAAAGTGGCACTAAAGTTATATCTATTTTACAGAACATTAAAAAAGAAGATGTGAAAGAAGAAACCAGTCCTGTAAACGGTTCGCCCGTGAAATCTGAGAATGGCAAAACCGGAAGTTCTGTAGTCAGCTGGCTTACCGACATTCCTATCAAGTCGGATGTAAAATCAGACAAGTCAGACTCAAGTTCTTCGGATTCCGAAGAGAGTGGAAATTATTCTACGCTTCGGGAGCTATTAATACGACCAGCGCCGGAAGGAGGCGAAACACAACCTAAGAAGAAGCAAAAGAAGAACAAGGGTGATTTACTCGATGACGTCATCTCGAGCGTTATCGATGAAAAGAAAGATGACGAGAATGACGTTAAGCCTTTTGCCCTGTCCAATGTTGTTAAACGGTATGAAAGAGGTCGTGGCAGGGAGGAGTTGCCTGTCCGCATCATGACGCTCACAGAGTCGAAGGTCCTGTACCCAGACGTACCGCACTCTTGGTTGTGTGATGGAAAACTATTGCACTTGACAGACCCAATGCACGCTGGCAATTACAAACCCTTTCAGGTAAAAACTGATTTATTATGTATTTTTTACATTACAATGTGGCAGTCTCAAAACTAAGATACTGTATTTATACATATACTATTTAAATGCTTTAAAAAATACAGCTATTTAATTATCACGTCTCCAAAATAAAATAATGATTCAAAGAAACTAAATACAAAACTCTAAAAATTGGCTTTTTGTTTTGTTTAAAACCAATAAAATTTAGACATAATATTTATTATATATCATTAATTGATCTTACCTTTTATAGGACCAGTGGAAGCGTGGCCAACCCGTCTTAGTATCAGACGTCTCCAGTCTTCTCGATAAAGATCTCTGGTCACCTGAAAGTTTCTCCCGAGATTTCGGTGACACACGAGTAGACCTAGTCAACTGTGCATCTGGACTAGTGGTGCCAAATCAGCCCGCTAGCAAGTTCTGGGATGGGTTCCAATTAGCTGCCAAGCGGCTTCGGGACGAACGTGGTGCTCCCATGGTTCTTAAACTCAAAGACTGGCCTCCTGGTGAAGATTTCGCCGAATTACTTCCAACAAGATTCGACGATTTAATGAGAGTATTGCCTCTTAGTGAATACACCTCACGAAACGGAAAACTTAACCTCGCTGCTAGGTTACCGGAATGCTTCGTTCGACCAGATTTGGGTCCAAAAATGTATACAGCTTATGGAGGAGCTGGTGGAACAACCAACCTTCATTTAGACGTCAGTGACGCGGTTAATGTGATGGTACATGCTAGCGCCCCAGCTGATGCGCAAGAGAGGGCCAGGGAGGCAGCGAGAGCTGCAGAGGAAGCGGGTGTAGACGTTCTCTCTCGTAAGAGAGCAAGAGTAAAACCACCGGCTGCCCTGTGGCATATATACGCGGCTAAAGATGCGGACAAAATCCGCGATTTCCTAGTCAGAGCTGAATTAGAGCGTGGAGCGAGACCGCGCCCACAGCACGATCCAGTCCACGATCAGACTTGGTACTTAGACGCTACCTTGCGGGAACGTCTGTACAGAGAATACGGTGTGGAGGGCTATGCGATACTCCAGTGCCCGGGAGACGCTGTGTTTGTGCCGGCCGGAGCGCCGCATCAAGTACGGAATCTGCTGGACTGTATAAAAGTGGCAGAGGACTTCGTCTCCCCTGAGAACGTGTCGCGGTGCTTTGAGCTGGCGCAACAATTCCGGCGGTTGTCTCGGCAACACGCCAACAAGGAGGACAAGCTGCAGATCAAAAATATCGTGTACCACGCGGTAAAGGACTCCCTCTGCTGCCTCGAGGAGGCCCTCGCTGAGAAGTGAAGCGATCCCGGCCAGAGGCTCATATTTGATCTCAACCTCGAACGTAACATTAATCGTTAAGTTCCGCATTTAACGTAAGATTGGAAGAGTGACGTTTATGCCATTAGGAGTGGATAGTGTACCAGTTGTGTGTAAATGTACTCGAAATGTGATTTAGTCCGATCGACATCGGAATATGTGCAATGTAAATTAGTCTGAATATGGTGATATTGAGGTGTGGATATGTTTTATGTTCCTTTAATGAAATACAAATGAACTCTTCTGGTTATTACAGCTTAATTGTAGCTATAGTGATATGTATGTATTGTGTAAATTTTATAAATCGAATTCCATCGAGTACATATTAAGAAGTCTTCTAATTTTAAGTTATTGTATTGAATTAAACGTATTCGCTCGAAGCATTGTACATTAAACACGGCATGTAGATAAGTTTCTCCTATATTAGATTTCTCAATTCTGTTGGTATGTTATGGAAGGAATAGTTAAATAAAGTGGCAATTTTATTTTGTCCCTATTGCTGTATTAGATGAAAGCAAGTTTTTTTTGTACTGTGTATATTATGTATGGTTATAAGTTGGAATAAAAAAAAGATGATTATATTATGTATGTATTTTATTACCCTGGACTGTTCCTGTGATGTTTAGACTATACACAATGACAAAAGAAAGATTTAAGTTTGCCTCTCAAACTGTTTAGCTATTGAGCATAATTTTAATTTCAACAAAAAATATAAATTTACTTAAACGCGATTCTTATTTATTCATAAATAATTTAAATCTAAAAAACGAAATACATATTAAAAATAGATTTATTATCAATTATAAAATAAAATGTACTAAATATGTATATAATTGTTATCAATATAATGACATACGGGGACCTGTAACGCCATCTCTTTTAGAAAGGACACCAATTACGATGATTCTTTTGACTTGTTACGACTACTCAGCACTAGATGGCAATATTTTTAATTATTTTGTATATTATTTTAGCAGCACTTGTTTTTAAGCATCGACCGGTTATACAATATTTTCGGTGAAAAGATAAACATTTTAGTAACAATCTTTTTAGTGGCATATCTTCATCATTAAAGTAACTATAATTCCAGCTTTTTTACTGTATCTGTTAAATTTTATCGTTTCATACACGAAACTGCCTGCTCACTGTTTAATTGTAGTTCGGATAATCTCGGCAGTCGATGATCCGGAAATTTACCGAATCTTTAAAAAAATTGACCGGTATAAATCGGTTGCATACTATATATTGTATGTGGTCTGTAGATGATCTCGGCGGTCCACATATAAAGCAAATCTGACTCCACCTCGACTAGTTTACCTTTAGTAGGCAGACAGAGCATTCGTTATACAACATGAAGGCTTCAATGTTTCTTTTATTTGGTGAGTTTTGTTTTCTAACTCATATCCAAGTAACATTAATTACGAAATAATCTCAGGGTCTTTTTTCGTAAATTGCTTACACTATTTTGCTTGTCGGTATTTTCCTCAAAAATTTGATCAGTCGATGACCTTTCATAGAATGTTTTTAAATAATGCATTATAATGCTTTAATGTAACTACGCTGTTATAATCATTGTTATTGTTACCGTTATCTTAGTAACTGGTTGATGCTGTGTTCAAATGTGTAATTTCGTAGGTGATGAGACAATTAAACATCAAAAGATTATTAAATACCAGACTTGTTATTTACTCGTGTATGCGAATTAGTTTTTTTTTAAGAACGGCTTATTAAATCGTTTTCCCAACGGCGGATCCAGGGCTTAGATAAGCCAGTAATTGAACATATAGATTTTATTTAGAAATAATTATGAGTTCTTCAAGTTTTTTTAATTCTATTAATGTACGTAAAGGTACTGTACAATTACGTATATTAATAAAAAACTTAACCACAACTATGTGAACCTGGCGCCTAGCTTTAGCCCTTAGTTTTTCCTTAGTCAAATGTTTTTATAGTTGAATTTTAATAATTTAGTATTAGTTTATATGAACGTTTTGCTTAATATCATACCTACGGACCTTATTCAGATCTCCTCTACAATAAACTGGTATTAACTGGAGCAACTTCCTGTCGTTATCTGATGAAGTCACGCTGTTCCTGCTACTTAACACATTACTAGCGCAATGTTTTATAGACATTAAACAGTTACTAAAATGACATTCAAATTGTTAAATTGTCCTTGTATACTACACAAAAAACATTATGTGAAGTCACGTAATGGTTTTTGCGTGTTTTATAGCATCGTATGGGTAAATAACTCCTCCAACCCTTTAAAAAAGTTTTATAACCTTTATATTGACTTTCACAAATAGCTTTACTTTAATACTAATGTCTTATATTCAAAATAAAAATGATGTATTGACACTTTTCACACTTACATTTTCTTATGTTTTTTAAATTTCAATTTCCAGCGATGATAGTAGTAGTATCCTGTCGCTCAGACAAGCCCGATTTAAAGCAACTGAAGGCTGAAGCCGCACGCAAGAAGGCTTGCATGCATGACTGTTCCAGTGTCAAATTTGAACCCATCTGCGCCGGAAAACAAGGAGAAAAACCAAAATCATTCGGAAGCGAATGTGTCATGAACAATTATAACTGCGAAAACAAAGACAGTAAGTTTACAAATACCTACACTTCTTTTGTATGGTACATAATCATGAAAGATATTTAAGTGAAGTCCTTGGTAACATATTATCAAACACTGTATTTAACAGAAATAGGAAAAAATATTATTGATTATTAGTAATAATTATTAGTATTAATATACATACGCCGCTAAAAAATAAATCAGTACTTCTAGGAAATGTTTTATATTTGCCACAAACATTACATGCTCAGCAGAGCGTTATGTGATGTAAGCAAATCCTGGCATTGTTTGTAAACTTGCGCGTGAGTCACTCACCTTGATAAATATTTTACCTTAACATATCATTTTTTTACAATCTAGATTCTATAAGCGTAGGTTTTATTTGCGGTCTGGTGAGTATTTAAAACTTACTTTAGAGGAATGAAAACTCCTTTTGTATTTTTGTGTATTACTAAGCCATATTTTGTCACCTGGATCAAATATTAAACAGGCGAGGCTGTTTTACACAAGAATTACCCACATTTAAAAATGACACAAAAATAGAATAAGTTACTCAATATTACACTATAGTGTATTATCATCTTATACTATTTTAGTCATAGGTTAGTATGAATTAAAAAAGGTTTTTTAATAAACCAACTTTCCTTTCCAGCTCTGCAAAAATTAAGTAAAGGCGAATGCAAGGGCTCTGATGGGATTCGTCTCTCATAAGAAGAAGAAGAGATTTATGCTCTCTTTATATCAACCAACTGCTTGTTTTTACAATAAATACTCGTTTCATATACATTAGTTTGTGCATATAGTAAATAATAATGAGATTGTATGTTAGTACTGATTATTATTTATATATTTTTTGAATTTTAATGTTGATTAAATGTCTCGCTTTGCTAAAATTTATTTGGTCTTTAAGAAAGTACTTTAAGTATTCTTATATAATAATCTAATTTATTAACCTCGTTAATTTTGATGGTCTCGTTGGTGTGATGGGTCGCGGGTTCGATCTCCATCGGGTCTCACATATTTCTATTTTTTCTAAAACATGTTAGATGTCGTCTAGAAATCTGGATATTAAATGGGCGGCAAGAATATCTAAATTCCATCCGGGTCGCGAACCACCGTCCACAGATGAAGAATCCTTCAAGTAAAATCGCGTTACGGTTCCTGTCTTTAGATTTCCGCATATCCAAAGCCAAAACACCACCACGGGTACTTTGTTAAATGGCTGGGGTATTTCACCCAAGTGCACTCCATGCTGGTCCTCTTCTATCATAAGACATCTTTGTGACGCTGTCATCCGACTCCCAACCTCACATAAAGAATAAGTATATTTCAATTATTACAGTCTATGGTACCTACATACACAGCTACTCAAGATACATACTGTAGACTCACAAGGGCGGAGTCTTTATTTTAAGTAATTATCTAGCATTTAAATAAAACACTTTAACGGTTTAAAACGCGATATATTAGTTAAACTTATTTGAAAATGATTTTTAACTTCGGCCCGACGTTTCGGATGCTTTGCAGCAGCCGTGGTCACAGGGAAACCTAAGACAGTATTTAATTATCTAGCAATCATTTCAAATCTCTTCAAAGCATTCATGTCCGACGATCGAACTGTATATTTTATTAGCATCATCCGATATAAGTGATAATAAAGCAATATGCAAGTGATAACGATTTACCGCTTACTGATAAGGGAATTAGATCATGTTTGTTATTTATCCAGCAGCAATATTATCAAAACAAGACAGCTTGGCGCCTTTTGTTATTTGGCGCCCAACAAGGTTGTATACTAAGCGATCTATAATAAATTGAATTAAAGGAATCATTAGTTATGTTGTTTGTACTTAGGTAAATACAGTGAATTAGATGTGCCAGCGTCTTCGTCCACGTGAAATAGTTGTTTTGGGCATCATACAATTTATTTCTGCAACCTCCTTGGCTTTTTAAATTAGGTGTTACCCACGACGACGTCCGTTCAGTCGCTTATATGTCGCGTTATACTGTTGCGGACATTTAAAGAATAATAATTCTTTCATACATGTTTTTTAGTTTTTTGGTTTGGTGTAAGCCATCAAATATTTACGACTTTCCCCATTTTTAATCACTTTTCTCTCCGTGCCTTCGCTCATATTGGTTACAGCTTGAGGTTATATAGGTCAGTAAATTATATATCCAACACAAAAAAAAACAATTCGAATAAAAATAACAGATCAGATTTTTCTTCGGTAAAAAGTAAACATTAATTTTTGAAACTTTATGCCTTAGACCATATCATAATTACATTGATATTTTACTTACAATTCAGAAAAAATGCAGCAATGAAGTAATCTCTTTTAAGTTAGACTATCACACTCTTATTCTATCCTATGTTAGGTATACAAAGTGTTTTTTAACCACACCACAAAGGCATAATAAAGAATTGTGACTGTCAAATAAGTGTGACACGAGGAAACTGTTTTTATAGAATTTATTCACTTATTAAAAACATACTATCTAGAGAATACTTAATACTAACCAAATTATTAGACTTAATAGGAATAATATTTCATCATATAAAGGAATAGCTACAAATCATAAAAACATTAAAACTATGTGTCTAGGAACTTTGAATAGGCCAAAATTTTGATTACATAATAATTTTTAAAATTTTTAACATAAGAAATTCATATTATTACATATATTATTCATATTATACATTTAATCCGGTTTCGTATTTTACACTTTTAATTATATTTTTGAAGAATATTCTAAGTACTAGCCAAAATATGAAATATCCATAATTATACAAATAGATGTACCGATAAATTATATGGACGAATGAAGTTTGTGTTCATGACAGATGGAACAAACGCGAAAATCTGTCTCAACATTCTCCCAAACCTGTGATGGCATAATCTGAAAACAATAAAAAATTGGATTATGACTATTATATAATTACTTTACTAAACAATTTATTTAGTTATTACTACATTTCATATTCCTAAATATAGGTTACAATATCTCATTCTATTTAAGTAACCGTGATTGACAAGAATGATACTGGTGTTATAAATAAACTAGTTATTTTGAGTTATCAAGAGAAAGTTATGACTTCCCTTTAAGTACATAAAATGATAATTACTCAAATAGGGCTAGACTTTTCCTTTAAATATGTTTGAGGAGCCAAGACCAATTGAGATCAAATTAAATTAATTAAATTCTTTAACAGGACCGACATTGTAGTTATATGTGTTTTTTTATATTAGCATCATTATCGTACTTAATATCTCTGTAGCAGGAAATTCATAATCAAATATCGTATAAAGCTTGATCCAGTAAATTTTAGATCAATTTACATTAACACTAATTAATCTTATCATTGTTGTTGTAATTTAATATGACACGTCCTTTTTGCTGATATATGTATTTTTGCTGTGTGGAACTGCACAAAATAAATGAAAACGTCCAATAGGTAAGGATTTTGACGAGCGCGTTGGGGTAATGGTATCAATCAACAAAATTTATGATTTTTCGGAAACATGTTGCACTTCGTCTGGAAATCTGGATATTAAATGGGTGGTAGGAATATCGAATTACCGTCCGGGTCACGAACCACGGTCCACAGATGAAGAAGCCGTGAAGTTTAATCGCGTTTCGGTTTCAGTCTATGGATTTTAGAATATTCAAAGCCAAAATAAGTTGCCAGCACATTTTGCTTAAATGCTATAGGAGTACCCTCCTACAATCAGATAAAAAAAGGTACTTACAAGTGCTTTCACGGCAAGACACAGCTTCTAGCTCGCAAAGCGTAGCAAAGGTTCGCGCTGTGCCTGCTGCGTCAAAGGCACAAACTGGTCCAGCCGGTGGTGAGGCACATCTTCCAGCACAGAGGGGTGGGGGCACCCCCTCTCTGACACGAGCTCTCACTAGTTCTGCCGGCACATGAGCTTCGGGGTCAACTGGCACAGCATTGTCTATTGTTATATAGACGGGTCGAAGGAATGGTAGCCGCGCAGAGTTTACTTCGTGAAACGCTAGAAAGATTAAGAAATAATCAAGTATTTACGTTTTTTTTATTTAAATAATAATAACCCTTTTCCTATAATTCGATTTCACACGTAGAAAATAAAGTGTGAAATTGTGACAATATTTATATGTCTGTATTAGCAAACATAGTTCATGCCTTTGGCTTTTTATAGTAGTTAAGAAAAACTCCTTTTTAAAAAGCTTAAGCTATCTTTTCAGAATATAATATGCTTGTCATTCACCTACTTACATTGATAAATAACTAACAAATAGTGGAACTCATTGTTTTTGTTTTATTCCATTATTGTTTTGTCGATTGCGTGTGACCCTGTCTATCTAATCAATAATAACAATATTTGTTCGCCTAAACTTTTCCTGTGATCTCATCTACTGCGCATTTAGTGATAAAATGACACATGGGTTGCAGTATCCTTGGCATATACTATGAAATCAACAAAATCCGTATTTTAGATCAGTAATTACTGTCCATTGATTGGTGGTTAAGAATTATATTGACATTAATGAATTCAGAATTCTTAGAAAATTTTGATTCTACACTTTACACTACAAAATACCTTGGAACATCTGAGAAGAACACGTGAAAAACAATTTTGTTTTTATTGTTATTTAAACGAGCAAAATATATATTTTTTCTTGAAGTTTAGTAACTTTTTATACTATAATTAAGGCTCTATAAATAAATAGGCCAAAAGAGTTAAAGAAAACTAGATTTAAAAAAGTGTAATAATAATAGATTCTCATATTCTCTTTTATTCAGTTAATAATTAAGCTATTTAATAAAGCCAAATACACCCACAGCTATTTTACTTTAAGTATAAAAAGTTTAGTGGTTTTGAATCGATATTTGTGATTGTATCATGATAATTGAAGCGATTACCTCCTTCTATAAGTCAGATAAAAATAATAAATTATATTTTTATGTTAGCTAATAAAAGCGCCTTGTACTAAACGAAATACACTGTGTTCATCGTCTTTTAACTAACTTAATAATAAATTAAATGTTAAGTAGTAACTTTAAAATTAATACGATTTTAATCTCCGTGGTTTCTGACTCATTATGTGTGGAGTGTATTGGATTACCTATGGCGTGTAATGAGAAATTTGAATCTAGTTGGGAGTCAGTTAGTCATCGAACACGTCAAAGTCATTCAATTTAATTAAACAAGTTTATTTTGCTAAATACGTTGTTGTAGTCTACTAAAGGGGGTTTTTCTTTTTCCCATGCGTAAGTCACTAACTTAAATGTCGGCAATGACGAAAACTAATTATATACTTAAGCCGAATACAGTTACGCATAAGGGGCCAAATCTTTAGTTGTTTTTGTTAGCATCGATGTATAAAGATAGATTATAAGCCAAGATCCAATCTTCATAGTATACATTTGTAGGTTAACAAACACACTTTGACATTGATCAATTTTATTTATAATTTACCGGTAAGATTTAGAAAGTGTGACTGTTGCATCCAATGAATACATTTATCCATTTCAAAGACAAACTTTCCTAAAATGTTATTATGGCAAATAAATCTTAAACACGCCTACATAAACCGGTAAAGCTAGTGAGCGTGGGAATTTAATAAATTTGCTTTATCGTATATCCTGTTGATTCACAAAGCTTCATGTTTATCTGTATTATACTTTGTTTGGTTTTTTTTTGGATTTGGAACTTTATTAACTTTGAAGTGTAGTAAAATTGTAAATTAAAAGTATGTTCAGGCAGTCGTATTTAATAAAACAATGCTGAAATGGCCACCATTTTTGGCCTGACTCATACAGGCTATAACTAAGTGACATGCTGGATAGTCTATACCTACATAGTTTAGCATGTCACTATTTAATAAGTGATAATTTATGGACCCGTAGCATAAAAGATTTGGTTTCTATTTTATATATTGTAGAAGTAGCTCTACGTGCCCTTTTGTTTAGTATAAATTCTTAATCACTTTTGTTATTATATAAAAATTGATCTCAGGGAAAGCGATTGACGTCGTCTTAACTTTACTGCACACACTTCAAAAGCATTTGTTTTCTAATTCCTTTGATATCTTTGCACATAAAGAGTATATCTGCGTAGGCGCATGCTGCCATCGCGATAACCTTAGGAGCAAGTCGCCATACGGTCTCCGCACAGCTGCTTGCTGCTTTGTCTTTATTTATGCTAGTAGAAGTGATAGAGATGGAAAAAAAAATTCTCATCAGAGAGAATTTTAAATACCTTGAAACATTAGCATTCAGCCAACCTTTTTTTGATAAGAAACTTTTATGAAAACGTTGTTGTCATTGAGAATTACTGCATTAATCGTATATTTTTAATTACTTGAATTGTATAGCTAAAAAAAACCAGACTCACCAAATAGAAGTATACACAAGAATACCCTCCAGCTTTTCATTTCCACCAAAATACTATCCAAAAGCGACGACGAGAGCGTCAGTAGGTACACACACTTAAATCCGTTATTTAATCGACAGTTGACAAATGATTGAGCAAAGTTTAGACTTAAATCAATGTTGTTTGATGCAGATTAATCCGTTCACTGCATCAGTACAGCTCGGAGCGTGCTTCTGGATGGACTATAGGGGGGATGTGGATGTGACAAGTGGGCGCGCTGGATGATAACCTTTGCCACGGCCGGAGGACGCAGGCGATAACAGTGCCTTTAACAAAACGACTGATGAATATTCCTTCCACGTCCATTACGATAAATGCTTATTGTTTTTAAAACTGGTTACTAATAGTGCAAATGTTTAGACAATAATCTTGGGATGGTGGGCGATAAAGGCGGAAAGTTTGTTGTCCAATTACTTAGTAGAAAACAATTTTTAGGATCGAGGAGGGTAGACAAGCATAGGATTCACTTGATGGTAGGTTAAATGTCGTAGAAATATAACATCTAAATAAAATGCGCTGTCGACCTATGTTGTATTTAGACATTCGAAAATCCACAGACTGAAATCTAAACTCCATGAGCGATGGTAGTTCAGAATTTAGACTATTCAGAAAAAAATACGAGTATAATACGATTCGAAAATTGTTGGAGTAAGGTAGGGACTAGGGATCAAACCCTCGACACGTTTATTATTATCCATACATTATAGCAATGAGACCATCAAAATTTAGATTTATTTTTTAAGAAAAAGCAACTATTTATTTGAACAGACCTTTCCAATTATTTGATATATTTGGACTGCCACCTTAGCCCAGTGTTTAAACCTCTTCGATGCCTAGAGAAATATTAATGGTTGTGTCCGGCAATAATTTCCTGAAATGGTATTGACATAAAATGTAATTTTACTGTTTTTTGACTTTCAAACATTTTGTTTATTTCAGTATGAATTTATAAAGAAACAAGATCCTACCTACTAATTAAAGGGTTGTAGCTAAATAATTAATATTATAAGTAACTACTAGGTACACCTTTGAATATCATATCGGGTAAAGGAAATTTATATGTGAAAACAATTTTCAAATGTAATGTAAAATAAAATACGAATTGTATTTTATGAAGCGATATTGTGTATTTTTTAAGCGCCTTACCAATTTAGTAGGCAATATTTAAAGCAAACAAAAATATATATGTATGTAAATTCAAAATTTTGTGAAAACCATGTTAATATTGTTGCCAATGCCAAAATAACCAATAGTTGTCTTTAGACACATTATGCATTTATTGCTTCTATTATTTAAAATTAATTATCTGAATATAAAAGTTTCCGTAAAATAACACCACTGTGTAGGTACATTGTAAAAACGACGATATACACATTTGCTATTGTCGTTCTCATCAATATCTTTGTTTAAGTACAACTTTCCTACAACGTCCTGTATGTTGTTAGTAATTAAAAATAAACATAAATTTTTAATTTAAATATCTAAACTGATCTTACTCATATTCCTGTTATTCTTAACGCCAAGTATAAAACCTTATATGAAAACAGGATAATTATTATCTGTTTGCTTGGGAATTCACGTTGAACAAAATTTATTATTTATACTATAGTGATGCATGTCGATCGTTTATATCGATATAATAATGTTTATTGTCTTTATTTCGATATACTTTAATATTATTTAAATAAAATTCGGGCCGTATTTAAAAATAATTTTTAAAAAAGTTCAAATAATATATATATATATCGCGTTTTAAACCGTTAAAGTGTTTTATTTAAATGTGTACTACTCGCGTAAACTACAGACTGTATTTAATATTATTTAGTTTGAGTCAATATTTTTTTGTAACTTATATTATTACCAATTAATATTATTTATAGTAGGTATTTATTTCATAAAAAAAGTATATACCGTACAATCGCACGAGATTTGTATCTCAGAAATTAAGTATTAAGTAAACAATCCCTTTGTTATTTTAACCATAACTTTTATACATAGCCGCTATCACCAATAACACATACTGACATAATTAATTTAAAACATAACACCCGATCGACAAGATTTCGCGTCTCTCAGAAACGAGATACAATAAACTGGTGTTAAAAGTCGCGAGACAAGATTCATTTATAAACACAGTGTACGCCACTTGACATCAGTGTGACGGTCAACCACCACCAAGTGTAAACCTATTTTTAGTAAATAATTGAATTTTATATACCCGTCAATATGAATAAGTTCAGCGCTGTGTTTTTATTTGGTATGTATTTTAAAAGATTTGTACAAATAGTTTGTAGATGTAATTAATATTATACAAATGTCCGAAAATGGTAAAATATCGTTTCCCCTTCGAGGACATACTTGTGTCCTTTTCATTGATTTATCAAGACGAGTTACGCTTCTGCGACTTGTCTTTATTGCGTTATTGATAAAAATTGTAAATAATAAATTATAATTAATTAACAATAATATAATAAAAAAATTAAGCCAATAATATTTCTCCTGTTTTAGTTTTGCTTAGCAATGCAGCCCTTGGCTTTAGAGTTAGACGACAATCAACAAATGCGCAGGACTTGGATGACAGATACGGCTGGGGTAACCCTAACAATCCGTGGCAACCTAATCCCTGGATGGGACCAAGACCTACTAACCCATGGATGAGACCATCGAACCCCTGGAATGTTCCTCCAAATCCATATCCTAACCCCTTCCCAGTAGATCCTATCCCCAATCCATTTCCTACAATCCCACCAGTAACTACTACAACGCAGTCATCAAACAGGTGAGAACTAATCGCAACCAGTTTAAATAAAGATCTATGTAGTGCTTTTGCACATTAGCGTATATATGTAAACATCCCAGCCAAACATTTTTTTTGTTAATTTTATTCATGATTCAAGACTACCGCTCTTAAATACTATTTGTAAACAAGTTTAACTAGTATATTTCGCGTTTTAAACAGTTAAAGTGTTTTATTTAAATGAGTACCGCTCTTTACATCGCCTATCATATTTTTAATCGATTAAATTAAATTTATAATTGATTGATGGCATTATGCATCAATAAATTATAAAGATCTCATTAAACAGTAAAGTAATTAATTAACAAAAATTTCAGTCCCTCAACTGAGTCTGCTGCGGTCCAGGCTTGTGTCACATCCTGCCCAGTGACCTCAGAGTACAATCCAGTCTGTGGATCGAATGGCAACACTTACGACAACCCTGGAAGACTTGATTGTGCTCAGAGATGTGGCGTCTGTAAGTATAACATTTATATCTTTATACTTAATAGAAATAAAGCAAATCAGCACAGATAAAAGAACAAAGACATTAAGTTTAAATAAACATTATTTACAAAAATCTTAATAAGAGTCATCCGTTTACGAGTCTTTTGTCATTAAGAACGACGGGATGCGGACGACGTAGTGGGCAGTGGTAGTAGTAACAGCTAAAATATATAAAGATGAACAGGAACTTTGATGCCTGTACGCGGACGAAGTCGCTGGCACAGCTAGTTATAAATAATAGTCAATAAAATACTTCACGTTCAAATAACACCTGCCAAATTCGAAATATCGCAATTTGACGTTGCGCAGGCGCAAACAAACGTAGAAACCCGCATTCGTCAGACTTATAAAACCCGTTTAGCATTTTATTATCTTTTGTTTCTCATGCAAATACCGAGTATACATACCTAGTTATAATAAGCAGGAAAATCAAGTTTTTAGTACGTTTTGAGTCTGAAACGTTTGTTTGTAATTTATACGCCATAAATCTGGTATTAATACGTAAACAAACGTTTATCTTAACTCAAGAAGGAAAATATTAAAATAAAACTTCGACCCATCTACTTTGTTTAGCAATTGCTATGTCATGTAGCGTATGTCTTTAATCGCTATAATTATACCGGTAGTTGACTCTATTACCATTGTTTTACAATACAATTTCTGTTGTTAACTAATACTAAACAGCTGATTAGATTCAATAAAAAGGGGTTCCCATGCAACAAACGTTAAGTTTTCTCAGTAAATAAAAGCGACAATATCAACATGTTACAGACCAAGAGTTGAGTTATATTTTTTACTTTACAGATAAACAATTAGAACGAAATAAATATTATAATTATCAAAGGTCAGCCACATGCAGCAACTATGATTATAGCAGAAAATAAAGCCACATTTGACTTGACACTTTTAATTTATTTGACAATTTACCCCACATTTGACTTGACACTTTTTTATTTATCTTTTCTAAAATGTTCTTCATTTCTTTCTAGCCGTAACCCTATTGCGACAGTCCAGATGCCCTCCAGCCACACCCGCACCAACCGCATAAATAATGCCTTCGGAACCTCCAAATATCACCAAAAGTGATATAAAAGAATTCTCATTGAAAATACCTCAAAATAATAAATATTTTTTTTTGTACTAAGTTTTTTAATCCCTTGACTTGACTTGATTATTTAGCCTCATAAGAAGACTTAATAATAAAATGATATTATTTTTAACTTCGGTAAATTGTTTAGATTGGGACAATATTTACTATTACTAAGACATAACTTATTTTTTTACGTACAAAACATAACCTTGCTAAACTTTAAAAAAGCAAAAGAAAGCGTTTTCTCTTGATGGCAGGATGTTATATGGCTATACCTCAGCCATATAACATCTAAATAAGATACGCTATCGACCTATTTTAGCTTTGGATATTTGGAAATCCACAGACTGAAAGAAAAACACGAACGTCTATCTCTTTTATGGACGGTGGTTCGTGACGCGGATGAAATTTAATACATAATGAAAAATAATGTTTCCACTGCGGGTAATAACCTAAAACATAAAGACTTATAGTCGAATCTACTGATTAATAAACATTGATTAGCTACAATGTATATCATGATATCATTTATTACTTTCCTAAGAGAATTAAAATGTTTGGCTTTTTTATATGGCTAGGCAAATAAATAATTTGGTGATCCCGGGGAGGAACTAAAGTTTAAATAAATTGGGTAAATACTATATTTTAATGGTTCTTATATAATTCAAGTATTCAATTCTTTAGCACTTAGCAGTCAAATACACATACACATTTGCTTGTATTTATTACTAGGAGCAACAAGTATTTTTTGTTTGACGTATTTTCCGTCCTCGTGAGTATTGCTCAGAATAAAAGATTCAGAGAAGATTTTTGGATGACTGGATATAACTTAGTGTGTCATTTTTTACTTATAAAAATAACTGTTCAATCAATCAATAGATCTTTTGTGAATAGCTTCCTTGAAACCATTTTTAAATTTAACCGACTTGTTGTCCAATGGCAGCATCCTAACCACGGGTCGTAGGTTCAATTCTCACGTGTTCAACTAATTTTATTTTCTCTGACAATCTTGATAAATGTCGAATGTAGAATTACCGAAATTCCGTACGGGCTCCAGACCACCAATGGAAAAGTCGTTGTGTAACCTTTCGGTTTCAGCCTGTGAATTTCCGAAAGTCCAAAGGCAGAAAAGGTAAAGCACACCTTGTTAAATGTTTTATCTCGGGGATATCTCACCCCTCCTCAAATCAAATAATAAATAAAAATAGTTAATAGGTAGATAAGGGCAGTTCTCGTGCAGTTCCTTAAAACTATATTTTTATATATGTGACATCAAGGTACCCTTGTAAACCTTGTAAACCATTGACAGAAATGTCAGTCATTTTACTATACTTGGTACTGGAGTTCTTAAAGACATACCATCTACGGCACAATACTCAGAAACAATAGCTTTCCAATTAGTAATTCAAAATGTAAATGGTGATTTATGTACAAGCTATAAATACAGTCAGTCTGTCTGCTAAAATATTTAATTGATAAGGTAACGATGATATGAGTAACCTAGGTCCAGAGGTCTTGATAACATTTGGAGTGTTGGCGACTGTAAAAGTTGACGATTGGATAGGCCAAAAAGTTGATAAGCACCGTACACTACAATACAGTTTGTAAAATTCTTCAATTCTCGTCATTATAGTGGATTGTACGTAAAGTTCAAAATGATGAAAGAAGTTTAAATAGTCATTAAAGATATTTAAGCTCAAAACATCTACTTTTAATTCGAGACATAAAGGTATTCCATGCAGGACTATATTGACCTGCGTGATGATGTATACTTAATTTAGACGACCTTATTTATATCAAAATACGTCAACATGGAAAATACGTTTAAATGATCAACCCTTGAGGTGCCTGCGAGTGCAACCTGGTAGCTAAGAATGTAATTTCTACAAAACCTTCAGCTCCCGTCGTATCCGTGTGACTCAGGTAAATCATGACAGCATCCGGAATATGGACGTTAGATGAATTTTATATAACAACTCACGTTTACCGCAGGTCATTTAGTTAACTAGCACTGCAGTGATACGTTATCTTTCAAATATTAACGAGCAATAAGTGATCGGTCGAAGCAATACAAAAGTCGCGAAGATGTCTTTTCTGGTCGTCAGTAAGTTTTTAATACGCATTCGATAGTGTTTTGTTTTGTGCTTTCACACACGTTGGTAATAGAGAAAAAATATATACAGAGTCAAAGGACGCAAGATGAGAGTTTTTGTGCTTGTTCAATGAAGTGTAGTGTAGCAATATAAACAAATATAAACTTGGCTAAAGCTGAAATTCACGCATATAAGTAGATAATTAATTTGTGCAGTGTTATTACAACGAAAATTGTCTTACATTTTTGTTTCTTTGAAATAAACACGACTCTATAGTATTTCGAGATAATGAGTAAAAAGGTTTTAAACACAAATTTTTTGTTTTTCTAGTTCTCGCAGTATTGAAGTGTCATGGATCTCTTTCACACCAAAATTGGCGCAACCCTCAAGAAAGTAATTGGCACTATCGCCATGACTATGATAATCTGGAAGATGAAAATAAAATAGTGTTCCCTGAACATGACGACGACTATTATCCGACTGGGTACGTCAATATTTCTGCTCTATGACTTTGTGTTTTTATCCAGAATTTTATTTACATCGAAATGTCCGTTTTCATCCGGTACGGACCAATATTTTCACCCATTTTTGATCCGAACCCTCCAGTATCCATTTTCAGTAACGAAGTCCCTAAAAGTCATTGGTACGATCTGAATAGAAAATCTGTTTTACTAAGATTACTTATTATATAAGTATTGCATCTTAGTCTGTTTGTACGAATACATTAAATAGTATAATAGGTACTTAAGTACATCACAATGCGAAATGCAAATGAGTTACATAATGCTCAATGCCACAAAGCCAATAATAAAATTCCCGTAACGCAATATCGTTAACTCTCGATGTCGAAACGTAATCTTAAAGAGATCGATGGAAAACGCTCTATCCTTCACGTTTGTGTAATTTTCGGATGACTCATCATCTTGCTCGTAATCTGACGTAACATTGTACCAAACAGTAATAATTAAATTGACTAATTTAGGAGGATACAGTACCTGAAAGATGCAATATTTTCCTTTTAAAACATTTTCTGGGAAATTTAGAGGAGAATACAAAATAAAAACAATTTAACAGTCTCGTTTGTTTAAAGTAAATATACCGGCTGCTGATTGTTTACTGATTTTTTTTCCAAATCGAACTACACCACATAGGCTAAGCGTATATACAAGATGTAAATAATATTAATGAACACTAAAAATCAACATCTTATGGAAAAACTATAATATAAAGTAAACAGTTATTTGCTACTATTTCGGTGTTAGATACGATGCGGCGGGATATCTATAGGCGGGACTAGAATTATCATCTACAGCGTACCCTGCCGTTCTAACAATTGTCTTGTTAGATGATAGATGCCGGTTCAAGCCCCGTCCGTGTCATATTAGTTTCTTAAACATCGTGTGTAATAAATATGTAAGAAATATTAAAGTTATTCAAGAGTGTAACGTTTTTCAGATGGGAATATACTACAACGACCAGAAGACCTCCAAATGATAATAACATCCAAAGCTGCGTGTCATCGTGTCCCGTGACATCATTTAACCCAGTCTGTGGCACAAATGACGTAACTTATCAGAATATTGATCAACTGCGATGTGCTTTTCGTTGCGGGCTTGGTAAGTATTTACACACTTACGCCGCGTTTCCAATTCGGCACTTTTCCTTTATACCGCTCTAAAGCAAATAATCTAATTTTGTTTCACAAATTTTATGAAGTTAATGTGCACGGAGTAAACACAACTTTAGCTACGTATTAAGTATATTTAAAACAAATGCTCGTTGTATAAAACACTAATAAAAAGATTAACCCTTGATATATATATATACATATATACCAATAAAGCTGAAGAGTTTGCTTGTATTGGTTGGACCATTTATTGAGGAAGGCTTCAGGATGTGATCGATTCGAGCGAAGAAACAGAGAGAAATGTGGAACAAACGGGAAAAATTATCCAACTTTGAGAGCTTCCGTTGCGTGCGCCGCAAAAACGATAAAAGAAACCAAACAACTTTGTATGAAAGAAAGATTCATCGTTAAATGATATAAAAAAAAAATCTGCAACAGTATATGTCGGGACGGGAGGTTTGGAAAAGCAAGTTTTGATGCCCAAAGTAATAAATACTTCCTAATTAACCATTTTTAAAATTGGTTTACTTAAGTTGTACTCCAGAAAACCACATTTACCTGTAGCCAATTATGTTGTTGTTTTTTCCTAAGATGTCTACAGTTTCGTAACGAATTTATTTAAACTAACATATTGACCCTCTTCTTCTAGATATCCGTGTGAAACAATGGTCTGCATGCAACATGGACACTGAAAGTCGGAGAAACATCTTGCAAGCTTGCATGAACAGGTGTCCTGTGACTCCAGAATATTTACCCGTATGTGGAACTGATAATATAACCTATAATAATATAGGGAAACTATATTGTGCACAGAACTGTGGCGTTCGTAAGTAATTTTATAAATTACTAAGTTCGGTGTGTGTCTAAGTGCTAAGACGATCTCTTTTATAGAAATTGACATTTAGTACTAGCTAACTTGCAAACAACAGGACAAAATGGCGCTTTAAATAATTTATATGAATACAAAAACATGTATCTTTATATGTTTTTTTATTACATAAATTCTTATACATATATGTTTAACTAGCTGCGTCAGCGACTTCGTCCGTGTATGACTATTTTGGGCGTCTAAATTTGTTTTTACAATCCTCTTTATCTTTATAAATATAAGTTATTACTCACTACGTCCGCGTCGGTCAAAAGATAGATAGACATATAATGCTGCGCGACATTATTACAGATCATTTAACGAAAATTCATACTTTCACACATATATTTGGGTATCTTGAACCGTTTTCGCAGCGTACGCATCGGAAACCCACCGAGATAATCAACCCTGTGTTTTCCACAACTCCCGATGTTTATTCGCTTATTTTAATTACAGCGCGATGTGCATAACCTAAAACCTTCCATAAATCGATAAATGCTCTAGCCAACACAGAAATGTTTTAATACATTTTTTAATTCGAACCAGTAGTTCAGCTTTATATATTAGTGTAGATGACAACGGTAATTAGCTTAGAATAAAATAAATCATTACTTAGGACTCCTGTATGTAATAATTATAAAAGTACGTGCGTTAAAATCGATTATCCACTTTTCAGAAGTTCAGCTGAAACGCCGTGCGCCTTGTCCTACCATGCCTAGTGATTTGCCAACTACTGAAAGGAATTTCGACAGAATATCTAAGTGTATTTTGGACTGCCCAGGAACCTCTGAGTACAACCCTGTTTGTGGTACTGATGGTGTCACCTACACAAACGAGGGAAAGCTTCAGTGTGCTAGAGATTGTGGTGTAGGTAAGTTAAAAGGTTGAAGGTTAGGAAGTTGAAAGTGTACCATAATTAAAATTATTGATTTTATTTACAAATTATCATTACATTACGTTTACGAATGTACATTAATAAAATACCTACTTTTTATTTGTATCTATTGCTATCAAAACTAAATTAAAGATTCTTGACTTGACCAAGACTATGTAAACCCCTACTCGCGCCAAAACTGAATTCGCCCTTGGATATATCTATTGTGTGACTGTATTTTTAGAATTTTTTTTGCTTGAACTCTTAGGAAATGCGTGCAAACTTTGTAACAGCCGAAGGTTGTAAAAAGCAGCGCGAAAATTATATTATTCTTAGATATCTCTCTTTTGTTTCAGACGTATCAATACGAGGTCGGACGTCTTGTTTTCTTCTATCTTCAGTTACTCGATCAACACCGACCACTGAAACTACAAGCGACTTTCCATTCCCAAGCATGACCACCCAGGCCACAAATTTTACCGTCCCCCAGCATATTTTAGATATCATCTTCACGAGCCCTTCCGACGATGATGACTACTTACCCATCGATCCGAGACGGGATAATGTTTCACAAAAATAGTGTTAGTAAAAATTAAACAACGGGCTTTTTTATAATTTACCATATAATGATTTCCTGAAAAACCTTCGTATAGAAATCATATTTTGATTGTACTTAATTTTAACATATAAATATTATGATTCCTGAAGCTTTTTGTACGTAATTGTTCGAGTCCAGGACATCATGCATTTACCATGGTAATAATCAATGCGTCGCAACTAGTCGGTAATAGTACTTATTTTATGATCTATTTGCAATATATATCTAAAGTTTTTTTTCATCCTTCACGTTTAACTGTACTTTAGTTATGCCTATTCTTATTGACTATGTGTTTGAGGTCACGCAGCTGGTAATTAATTATTCATATTATCGGGAAATTCTAAAATGGAAATCATACGATCGTGTTGTAATATATGCATTTTATTACTACATAATTATTTCTTTAAATATATATATTTTAAGCGTACCCTTATTAAAACTAAATACTCTCCTAAAATTTAAAAGTTCAAAGTTGACATTCATCACGCTACTATAAGAAGCATTACAAAACATTAACCTTATTATAGACTATGTGCTTACTTAGTTACTGAAACATACATACACAAACATCTTGAATTTGTAAACATTTCAAATTTGCCTACCTCCTTACGATATAATTAAACAAGTAGTAATGTACACTTTATATACATACTGAATAACTCAAGTTTCATGTTAAGCTTACTTACTATATGAATATCTACATATATAAATAATGTGTAGTAATCAACAATATAGCAAGCATGTCCTACCTACTAAAGATAGTGAGATACTTGGATTAGAAAAATTAAATAGGTCGTAGAGACACTTATGAATTTAAGTATTAACGTAATATTAACTTCAAACATTCCAAAAATAATAATATTAAAATCCCAAGCATCCACGGTTTCCATTAAAGTTTTAGCTTGAATTCGAATAGCGTTTGACAATTTATAATTCATAATAATATCATTTACCAGCATTTTGGTTTGCTTACGCGCAGTTAGAACTTCTTCACATACATAGCATATAAGTACAAGAAAAAATAATTCCGTCCCAGACCACAATAATATACTGAACAGAAATCGGGAATCCTTTAACGTGCGATAATAATAAATGTATATCCATATAGCTACTATCATATAGACAAATGTAGTTATAAGCGTTTGAAAAATTATAATTGCGAAAATATTATTGATCGATTTTATTACCCTTCCCAACAAATCATATGCGATGGCCAATGTTTTTACTTTTCCACTTTTACTTGTCCGACATTCAATATATGAAGAAGCAGATACATTTGTACTTTTCAGTATGCGTCCTATTTTTCTTCTCTTGTCTCTGAAGTGCTCCAAATTATTATTTAATACTTGTATTCGAACCGTTACAAATTTTACAAACGTACAAAAAACAACAATTTGTATCTTTTGCCCAAATGCAACGGCGGCCATACATAGGATAATAATCGCAAATTTGTGATTATACAGGAATTCATAAATTATGCTAATTGCAAAGCTAAGTAGGAACACGCATACATTAATTAAAACACCCCTTTTAAACTTGTTGTAAAATGCGACGTTTAAATCCAGTAGTATATCTATTTGGGATAGCGTTTTGATACATTTTATATTCGCTTTAGAGAATATTGATGGTGCAAACAGAGACATGACAAATTGAAGAGTCATTAATATTGAAGGGGATGCATTCACAAATTCAAATGTCACCCCGTTAAAAACAATAGGTTTATCAGAAAGTTTGACGAGTTCTATAAAGTATGGAACTGTTACGATAAAAAATACGACAAAAGTATAGAACAGCGTCAGAAATGAAGGCACGGTTAGGTTTCCATTTTTATAACGAAACCTAAACATCCCGAAGCACTTTTCGACCAAAAGTAATTGTCCGATGGAATCCAGAATATATGGGACGTTGTCTTCCATTTTAGGACCCTGCGTTAAGGCCGAGTTATTTGAGTGATACGAATATTCAGCACACTAGCTTGTCATCAACGGAAGAGGATTTTGAGTGTTCTTGCCAAATTCCAAACTACGACTTTTAATGTGACATTATATATATTTTTTAATTAAACACGTTAACACGCTGTTATTGTGGTACGATTGAGTAGAATAACTGTTACCATTAGATACAATACAAGAAACCGAACAGCGTTCAATTTCATTAACCATAAATACAATAATCAATATTAAACACAAGGACAAACACATTTGTCAAATTTTAATCAAAGAAATGGCTTCACTCGTAGCATAACAAGAAAAAATTCGTCGTTAATAAAGTAATAAACGAAAGTTATTCAAAATTAAAGTAAAATCGCCGTCTTCTTGATAAACGAATCATGCATTATTACTTCCCTGATTCTCCTGGACTGTAAAAATGCGTCACTTGCGTAACAAGTATTAAGTAGGTCGAAGAAATTTTCAGAAAGTTAAGTACAAATTTAACGTTTATCTCATACATTCCGAAAGTTACCACACTCAATGGCCACGCATTTATTGTGTCTAATAACATTTTAGCTTCATTTCGTATTACACTGGGTAAACTGTAATTCCTTATTATATTACTAACTAGGATTTTCATTTCGGTTCGCCTTTTGATTACGTCATCACAAACATAACAGGTAATTGTAAGAAAGAAACATTCAGTAATACACCAATAGAGTATGCCGAATTTAAATTTAGAATTTCTCAACACGTGATAGTAATAAATATAGGTGTACATAGACATTACAACATTTACGAACGTTGATACTAGGTTGAAAAAGAGGAATGGTTCAAAAATTATATTTGTCAACGTCACAGCCTCCCCAATTAGATTATAACTATTTGTCAGCATTTTAATTTTTAGAGTTTTGCCACGTGTTTTCTGAAGAAATTTATCCCTCTTTCTCGTGCTATCAGTGAAACGTTTTAAGTCTGTGTTGATCATTACTATTCGGGCTTTGATCATACAAATGAAATTACAAAATGAAAAAGTTTGAATTTTCTGTGCGAATGTAAGCACGGTAACGAACGAAGTATAGTATGACCACACATCGGTTATACTATTTTCATAAATTACGATCGGAGTTAAAACGACACAAAACACGTATAGTCTAATTTGCGTACTGCTTTTGCACTTCAAGTAGAATTTCTTGTTAATGTTTAAAAATGCATCGATTTTTGAAAACGTCATTATAAGAAGAACATTCCTAGTACCGTACAAAAAAGGAAGAATCAGGCATAGAAACAGATTCACAAACTGTAATATTAATGGAACGATGCTCACCAAATTGAAGCGGATCCCCATTATACCGTAAGGCGATTCCGATACATATATCTCCACGAAAACGGGAATCGTGATCAAAACAAAGATGGAGCTTATAAAAAGTTTTGACGCTAATGTGGGAGACGTTAATTTTCCACCTAAATATCTAAAGCGAAAACTTCCAAAACACTTTTCAACAATTAATAAGTGACTCATAGTGTTGAGTACATTGCACGCATTTTCTGTTAAAACTACACTCTCTGACTCTCGAAAATTTTTAAATTTATCTCTTTTTATCATTTTATTAAAACCTGATTAGGCAGTGCCGATTACTAGCCGAATATAATGAACGAGTGGTGTTTTGTAATAGTGCGGAGTTCACTATTTTAATTAATTTGAGTGTTCACAGGTATATTACGATGATTACTTCAATACATGAATTCATTAACAATTTAATATATTTTGTTAGTAAGAATAAAGTTTTCTAATTATTTATTATACATAGCAGTTAAATCATAGGATTATTTTATTTAATAAACGTTTCATTAATTGTGGTTTAACGTAAAATAAGATAAATTATCATTCATTTTACGGAAAGTTTTTATTTAATTTATGAATGCCAAAACACAAGTATTTTTTATATATCAGGTTTTCAAGAGAGGTTTTCACTTTTCTTGACTAAGCGACGATGAATCGTCTAGATTCTAGAACATGTATTTCTCAATTACGATAGCCGAACAGCTCGAGAAACCAAGGAAGTTTGCAAAAGGGTCGCGAGAGCTTGTTAAATTTATAAAACACGAATTATTTGACAATAGGATACTCTTTTATTATTTTTTACTATAACTTCCACAAAAACATTTCTTAATCACATTCCATTTACAACAAATGAGACAACTGTAAAAGAATTATTAAGTAAGTCGTAGATACTCCAATGAACTTTAGTACGAGCGTAATTTTAACTTCAAACATTCCATAAGTCACTATTTTTAATGGCCAGGCATTTATTATTTCTAACAATATTTTTGCTTGAACTCGGATGCCATTCGGCAGATTATAGTCCATAATTATATCATTAACCATAACTGAGGATTTTCTGCCTAAATTAATAAGATTGTCACAAATATAGCATATTAAGAAAAAGAAGAAGAATTCACTAGTATACGAGAAAAATATAGAAGATAAATAGTTTGAGTGTTTTGAAACATGAAATAAATAAATATATGACCACAGAGCTACAATCATGTAGAAAAACGTTGCGGTTATCTTGAGGAAGAGAATTATTTCAAATATATTATTGATAACATCCAGTGTCTCCCCAATTAGCTGGTAGACTAGAACCAATGTTTTGATTTTCGTGGTTTTAGAAACCTCGTTACATAGAAGAGATGTCGCTGTAAGATATCTGTTTCGTATCCTTAATGAAGAACATCTATTGATACTTTTCAAATACTCCTGGAAAACTTGAATTCTTTCTCCTATCATTTTCACATAAACACAAAAGGCAAAAATCTGAAACTTTTGAACAAAAGTAACAGCCTTTGTGCTGGCAGATATAAATGTATTTTTATTATTATAATATAATTCAGAAAACATATATAAAATAAAACTAAATGTAAATAAACACATTCCAATTCGAAGATATCTTCTGAATTTATCATAAAAGACCTTATTTACATCTAATAACGTATCAATTTTACCAATTTTCATGATGACTGCTATATTTTTCTTAGCAAATATGAAAGGCACCATAATAGACACTGAAACCTGTAATATGGCAACCAATGAAGGTGTCGCATTTACAAGTTCTATTTTGGCATCATTTAACACAAAATGCATATTAATATGTTTAACCAAATAAGGAATTGTAATTAAAACAAATATAACGCTTGAAAAAACTTTCGTTGCAAAAGTAGGCGCCGTCAAGTTTCCTTTCACATGGAGGATTCTGTTTATGCCGAAACACTTCTCAATAACTAGTAGGGGTTTTAACGAGTCAACGATTAAAGGAATTTTATTTTCCATGTTTGGTTTTTGTGAATAACTTTTTTTTGATACTATTTTAGTAAAACAGTAAAATTGTAAAATTCAGCACTAGACGCAACAACACCTCTGTCTGTATATGGTTCTAAATTGTTTTTTTTTTATTCAACACAATACAACTCAATGTTTAATTACTTAACTGAATTCGATTCTACTAAATGATAACACTGTAAGGTGTGGTTCTATTTATTTTTACGACACTCTGTTTTATTGGTGAGTTAAACAGTCTGTAATTGTTTTTGGATTGCACTTTTAAGTTTTAAGTTTAAATAATATATTAAGTATAGGATATATATAAAATAATTATAGGTCACCGCTGAATGGAAACGAGGAATTTTACATTCACATATTCAGCTATCGAAAACTCCAGGCCAACTGCGGACTTGCGCTTGTCATATCGACCGCTCCTATTTTAGGTACGTGCCAACTGTCGATAAAATTAATTTTTAAGTTTCGGAAAAGTTTCTTCGATGTATCATTGTATTAAATTCACCATCAAAACTGAATAGATGGAAATCATAAAATCGACCTATTATAGAGAGTAAAGTCACTGTCTTCTTCAAATAGCGGCGATCAAAAGCTACCAAAATTATTACAGTTATTGCATCATTCATTATTTTCTAGACTTACCGCATTACATTTCAAATAAATGTTTAAAGGACGACAAGTAAATTACTGACAAAATCAAGACATCTTTTATTTTTCTAGTGCCCTCCTTTCAGGTCACCACCGCATGACTTTGTCCCATAATATAATTATTTTGAAAGAGTTGAATTCCTGGAGTAATATTAGGGAGATCTGTTAGAAATATATCGACCAAATCCGATCCCTACAAGCTAAGGGATGTAAGGCACAACGACGCGGCAATTGTCGCGCGACGGACGCGCGGGAGGCTGCACCTGCAGCCAACCGTCGCGCTTCTATAAGACATCAATCACCATAAGTTAATAGTCATGGGTCAAACCACTGGTGCCGAAAGTAACCCCGATAACGACGACGAAGAACCGCGAATCCATGTCAACCCAACAGAAAACTCATTGGTGAGTCGTAGCATGCTTTGCTGTAGTAGCCGCATTGCTGTAATTAGGCACCATGCTGATTATCAAACCGAATTTCGATATAGCTTTTAAAAGTTATTAAGTTATGAGAAAACTAATAAAATGAATTTATCGTTACTTGGTTTCGACTTTGAAAATATATTTACTGTAAATAGAATCCCAATAAAGAATTAATTTATATGATCTTATGGTATTAAAATATCGTTCACCCAATACCCTTTATTTTACGCAACTATTTTATAGCTATGTATGTTATATAATTATTGTACTGTTATCTATTATACAACTTATACCTTATTATGTATTTTAAGTGCAATAGTTTTTCTTCAAGAGTTATAGTTACTGAAAAAGTAGAGAACATAAACTACAGTCCCGGCACATTAAGACAAAAATAGCAATTTAATGTAACAATGAAGTTAAATATTTTTTCAATATCACAAAGTAATATTACATTTTTTCTATGTATTCCAAAAGAAATAAAATTTAAAATTGTAACGCATAAGCGCAATATTTATTTTATATAAGATATATTCTAGAATAAGATATTATATTCTAAAATTTTATTAAATTTTAATTTTCTTCGCTTTATACACTTTTGACTTATACCAGCAAGCCCGTGCAAACATAGTCTGTGTATTTCTTAAGTAGTCAATTGCCAGTTGACTTGACAACTCCTTATACATCGATTAAAATAATGTCGCCAGATTGAAGACGCTTGTACAAAACATACAACATTTTGGGCTAACTTTAACTTCAAAGCGAAAACAATTAATATATTTGTGTTATAGTCATGTTTTACTTCACATTTTTATTTATTTTAAACGACATGTTACAAATTTTTATGAAATATGCAGTTTTGTTTCCAATAAAATAAAAAAATATATTTAGAGCTTTTGTCGTTATTTTAGGTATTCCATAAAATACATTATCTTTAAAAGTAGACATACAGTTACAAAAAGAAGAAGTACATACACTAAGTTACATGAAATATGTTATTTAAAAGCGATTTTTTTATCTCAATGGAATATAATATTATATTATACAAGTACGGTTTAAAAGCATTTTATTGTGCTCTCGAAAAATTAGACGGCCACACTGCATCAACCTCAGCTGCAAGTGCCTCATAACAGCTTTATTTTATTATTTTGCCGAGGTCTCAGTCATCGTCAGTTATATCAGCTGTCGAAATTTCTAAATTCTATTTACAAAAATATATTTAAAGGCTTAATCTAGTCGTTATCTGAAAGCAAACGTTCAGTGTTTTATTTATAAACAAGTGTGAATTGGCATTTATAAGATTAGCACTATGGGGGGAGTGTTTTGTAGTTAATACTGTGTCGTACTTGTACATTTATTCCGCAAAATCATTAATTTAGTGTTTTGTGTTTAAAAATACGAATTGAAATAGTGAATATATTTAACATTCTAACGGTGGGTTTTTATTAGTAGCTACAGACTTTGTGAGAAGCTGAGTTAGAAAATACGTAAAAAGATGTCCAAAGTGTCTCTTAGCAATATTCCATCAAATCCAAGAATAAATAGACTTCGAACGTTTTCCAGGGTGAGTGCCTACAATTTTTATTTAAGTTATTACAGAACAATATAATAACAAAGAGTGACTTATAGGTTATTTACCATTGAACTTCACATACTTTATGTTGAACTAGGCATTTGACCTCTTACACAATTCCATATGTAGAAAGGTAAAATGTAATGCATAATATAGGTCTGTAAAATGTTCAATAAACAATATTTTTGTTGTGATTTATATTGGTTTAGAAAATGAATGCAACCAAAAATAAGCTTAAAACATTATCTTAATGATCCTTTTCTTACCCTGAGTGAGACAACATAAATCACATATCCCTTTTTGGATTTTCATTGTATATTGTACAAAATATTATGTTAATGACATAAAGTGCTTTCTTATAAGAGTGTAATTATTATTGTTATTTATTAAGTAAGTAATGACATACCTACAATATAACAAAAGAAAATTGATCTTAAATTAAACTGGTTAGTATTTTTATGCTCTTCATTATACACACAATACCTATTACTCTTACATTCTTTAAGATTCTTGAAGAATAATACAACTACCATTTTAATCCCTTAGACTAGCAGTTTAGTACCTACTAGTATGCCTACCTGTAATTAATACAGCATCCGTCACTATTAAGAGTTTCCAACTCATTAATTTCAATGTCAGTACACATCTTATTAACGTCAATTCATGTATATTGTGTGACTTTAATTTCTTTTAATATTCTGTTCCTACAACATAGGATGAGAATATATATTGTATGTTTGTTATAACTGTAAGCAACAAAGTTTTCTTTGTATCTGTATGTGCCTTAAAAACCTAAAATATTGTTTTCTTAATGCAGACTGAGTTCTTTACGACAATTTAATAGCTGCATGTCTGTGGTCAGTTGACATTTAAATTAAAAAATAATAATTTGAGTATTAAATTATAAATATTATTTAACAAAAATACTATTATTGCAAACATTGGCAATAATACATTTTTTATATATATCACATTCAATGTAACATCCAGTTCAATTGTGACCTGAAAGGACCATCATATTAAAAGTATATAAACAAGAGATATATGGTTTTACAATTGTTGCCTCATATATGTATTTAGCTCTCAACTATCAGTAATTGCAACAACTGTTCTAATGAACTATTAAGTACCATTTACTGATTATTGTGTACAGTGTATATAACCTATTAAATAGGCTTAGACTTCATTTTGTTAATTTGAAAAAAAATCTTTAGACACCTAAGTAGAGTATTCAAGTATAAATATAAAAAATTATTCAAAAAATATATAAATATAAAGAAACAAAATAAGCCACAGTATTAGAAAAAAAAAAATCTTTTAAAATGTCCTTTGGTTAATATTAAAATTTAAATGCTTATTATTTTGGTTCAGATACTTCGAATTTAACCCGTCCATCCTTCTCTCAGTATCTAAGCCAACTTGTGTAATAGTGGGCATTAGGCCAAGTAAAATATGCAGAGACACATTGGGATGCAGGTGAACTATGAATCGATCTGCTTATTTGTCAATACCATGATTATATTATCTTTCTTATGATATGATAAAATATAAAAATTACAATTTTTATAAGCAACTATTAAGTTCAAATTTAAATTCATTTTTATAAAAAAAAAATGTATAATTAATATAGACGCCTAAAACACAAGCACTATCTATCTCCTTAGTTAATTAGTGCTTACCTAATGTTGCTAAATTATTTGACAACACTATGAATAAATACGGTTGTTTAATGAGGCTTAATTAAGGACCTGCGTTGTCTGCCCAAATTGCCAACAACTCTTTCATTTTTCATTCAACAGTTAGAAGCATACCATTAAAATATGTTACTGAGTGTAACAAAGTTTGGAATGATAAAACAATATACTTAAAATATTTAAAGAAATAAAATATTATCTTGATCTGCTTGATTAGGATGTGTTTATCAAATTACTGTATATAGGACTTGGTACCAGCTTATCATTGCTAGTTGATTTTGCAGCTAAAGTGAGTGAAGTGTATTCTTCTGTGATATCTCTGTTTTAAATTGAGTTAAAACAATGGTGAGTTTTTCTTTTATTTCAATAACAAATTGTTATCATAATTGTGTATTCATAATTTTATTAGGTTTTTCATTTATTGACAAAGACAATTTTCTTATATCAGATCCTACAGTCCAAACTCCAAATTGTCGCTAATGAAACAGCTGGCTACATAGGTTTTAATTGTTCAGTTTGAATAGAGGTTTTCAGGTCACGAATAGGCAGGATCGATTAGAGCAACATTTTAAACGATGGTTTCCGCACATAATGCAGATGATTATGTCCTTACATCTAATTTTCTACTTGAAAAGCTAACTTGCGTGATAGTCAATTGTTTTAATTATTACGTAATTACGCTTTGTTTTATAGAAGCCTCGAAAGGTTTAATGTGAGTGGTATTATTACCTTTTCACTTACGAAATCTTAGGTAGGAAACAGGGACTTTTAACCTATATTAAATGTTAAAAATACGTGGTAATGTTACTCGATACATGATAAACGGCACGTTACATTGTTGATTGCGGGTTCGAATCCCGCTAGCGTCTTGTATTTTTTCACATCTTTTACACGTTTAATTACGAATGTTATTTAAAATTGAGTTCGTAGGATTGGAGAACGAGGTTGCAATGCTAATCAATTAATGGTAATCTTTGTCACGTGTCTCATAGTGCAGGCGCAGTTACGTTTATATTACCTACTTCTATGAATCTAATATGAACTCCGTCTTCTCTCCGTCGTCTCTACAATCTTTTGTAGCATTCTAATACTTTAATCAAAGTAAGCAAATTTGTTATATATTTCTGGCTGTTACTGGAGACTTTTTCATATTTTGACAAAAGTATAAATGTAGGTTTAATTGTTTTTGTGTGCAACATTGCTAGCTAGTAGTTTAAAGTCACCGTGACTTAATCACAAACGTGAAGCGCAATAGTACCTGAGTTCAAGTCTCAGAGAAACATAATAAATAATTTCAGTCAGAAAAGCAAAGTTTGATTAATATAAACCGAATGGGTTAGTTAGAGGCACAGACACGCGTCCCCCATTTTCAGGGATTTACAAGTGGTTCTGGACATTTCGTAGTATGTCTATAAATTAATAAAAAAAGTGTTTACATCCTGTAGCTAGTTATAAATTGACAGGCACGCGGCACTAATCAATTAATGGCACTCAGTGTGTCTACTACAAATATATAATGTTATATGTATGTGTCAACAATCTTTCATTAATAAAAATTCAATAGAACACAGAGAAACGACCTTTTGAGAACTCGGCATTAGACTTAGCATTACTAGTGTATGTAACGAGTACATGTGTGGTCGTTATAGGGACACACCACATTATTCAGCACATTTAATTATTCTTGCCAGCACATTCTAATGACTACCGTGCGGACTCGTGTATTATTTGTGCAAAATGTTACAAATAGCTAAAGTTATGACTAAGTACTTATATTACATACGCTATGAGGCCGCTAGAGGTAGAGTAGTCTAACTGCAATTTTATGACGAGTTATTTATATTTATATAGTCTAATAATGTAAATCTACAAGAGCACAGACATTAATAATACAAATTCATTTTCGCCTAAGTTAATTTTTAGCATTTTTATTTTCCTCCTTATTGGAAATCATTTTTTTGTTATTACTTAACGTAAGACGGGATTTTAATCTCGGACTACCGTTGACCCTGCCATGCAGACTCTCAGCTGTCCCCGTTTTAAAAAAGGGGCTTAAGTATTGACGACACCTAATTCTGTCTTTGTGACGAATTCATGCCAAAGGTGCATTAAACTGATTCCTTTGTCCTCAACTGTTTACTTGCTGATGTTAATATGATCGTTGTATTTACGTCTTAAATTACGAGTTTAATAACACTTTCAGGTTAAATTTTCTGGAACGGTATAAAGCATCATACTAAAAAAAACGAATATATGTAAAAACCGATTTTAAAAGTCTTTGCAATTAGTAGAACTAAATTTCATTGAATTATTTATAATTCATTACTTATAGACCTCTTGATAACTCACATTTTTATTTCATTTCCTAGCAGATAATTGTGAGTAATATTTTCTAATTGTTTCAGTAAAAATTCAAACCCTTTGAAGGTTGTCTATGATAATATTACTTCCTTATACAGTAATCTCGTCTGGGCTGTGTATCGGAATGTAGCACGTTATTCATTTGTTTCCGTACTTAAGTAGTATGCAGGCTCAGTGCGTAAAAACCTTACTTCTAAGGCCAGAATGAAAATATTTTTCCTTTGACCAGGATCAACAAGGACGTTTATAAAAGACCATAGGTGACACAAAATTGTTTTTAGTTCAATATTATCTACTTTCGTTTAAAATAATTAATTGTTATTAGTTGAAAAGCTATTAGCAATCGTAAAACAAACAACTATAGATAATACACATAAATATTTGCCCATTATTTGTTATTTTAATCAGCGAATAATGGTAACATTAATTAATAGCAAATAAATTATACCTGTTCTGTAAACAAACAAGGTTGGTCTGGAACGTGAACACAGACAATGACAGGCAAATTGTAAATTTTCCGGCACTCAATTGGGTGTAAAGGAAAACAAGTCCTGTTTAATGGTCTACAAATAACACTATCTACATTGTTGAACTAATCTTCTAATGCTTACATTATGATTAATTTAGTAAGCACATAAAGTTGATAGCTATACCTATACATTAAAAAAAATGTTCGCTGTGTATCGTGTATGTAGAAGTAGATCTAAAAATCTAGATCATGTTTTTGCACATTCCGAATATGAAATTTTTAAATGGCTTGGGTATTTTACCAAACATCAAGCTAATCCCAAGTTAGTCTATCATGAAAATTGGAGGCAATTATTTGAATTATAGAGGGTATTTCTTTAATTATAGCACGTATATTAAATTTAAAATAACGAATCATTTATATGCTTTTCTTCTTTAGATACTTTCTTTAGGTAAGAATATATTTATATAACATTAATCGCTTGCATTGATAAACGGCTTAAAATACTACATAATACTATTTTATCGTGGTGAGATAAAAAAATTAAGGGGTACAAATGTTATTCGCTATATGTATCTATTATTTAACCGCTTTATATAAATTAAAGGCTTTATTGTTGTTGTTTATGTGCAAAAAGACAATTAAGTACGAAATACTGCGCTTCTGCTTCCTATAGAATTTTCCTCTCGGGTGACGTAATAAGGATGCGATTAATTTGTCTCCGTCTACCTTAGTGTATTATAAATATTTTGAAAGTAATAACCGAAATGGGTCACCATTATATTACAATTTAAATGTTTATATTAAAACTCTCCTTTGATATGCAATTTTAATGATGCGATAATAATTATTCGAAGATGATTATTACTTAAAATTTGTCAATAACATTGATTTATATTTAAATAATTATGCTATATTAAATGATTTAAGACAATTATTTACGCAAGAAATAAATATTCACTTAAGCGTAAACACAATATACAATACATGATATTATATAAATATTTAACATATTATAATAATTTAATACGATACATTAATTTAATAAATAACACTAAAAGTTGACGTTTCAGTTTTTCACCTGTGGACATGGGGTACATAATCATATATCCATGGCGTTAATACGCAAAATTATTCGAAATGTGGCGATTACTTACTTCGCTACATTTGCAAATAGATATTTTATTACCACCATTCAAAGTATTACTTTGAATGTGTAATAAAATTACTTATTTTAAAGACTTAAAGGACAATAAAAATGAAACAAATTCAAGTCCATTGTAATAAACGAAAAGTGATGACGTAGTTATATTAAATTAACGGCGTCTGATTTTTATGTATTTAAGCGAAAATTAACTGTCATAGATTATTTTTATGAGGCACTTAGAGACTAGTACCGCCTCTGTAGGCAAATGGTAAAACGTGTCGCTAAGCATTGCGTTAAGTTGTGAGAAGTTGTGGATTCGAATAGGGAAACATATAGTAGAACAGTTGTTTCGGTCGAGCAGGGCACAGAGACTTATCAACTAGTGGGATTAAAAAAAAACTGATCAGTGAAGTAAACACAGACATGTTCGTCCCTTGCCCCACAGGAGAGACGGGATGTCATCATCACCAATGTGACTAGTATTAAGTAAGAGGAAAAATTGGATTAGTATAGACATGAATTCAAGAACGTATCTTGTGTGATGTTATAAGAAAAGGATAAACCGAAATTCTCGAGTACAAAGAAAATTAACATATCGTTTGGTAGTGTGTTTACATTGGTGATTGATGTGTCTACTTACCTACTGGAGTTTATTTTCCTGACACGTTTGTTTTGATAACGATCAGTATGTGATAACGTTTGCCGAAAAGGAATACGGAAGTCCCTTCATCTTTCAATGTTAAGGCCAAATAAAATATCATCTTTTTGATTTTATTCCGCCCTGTGTAACCTTCAAATAGTTTAAAATTGTATTTAAGGCTTGGTGTCAGGCTTTATCATAACCTAACTACATTTTATCTGCTAGTAAGATCCGTCTATATTGATATCTATACGCCAATATTACTGATTTCAATATAAATTGGTACGGAAGAAATTAACTATTGTTCCTTCATACATTTGCGCATTTATTGTTGAATCTGCTCTCAATAGCCGAAGCAAATTTAAACTAAAAAAAATTACCTATCTAAAGTTGAGTACATTTTTATATCGAACCCGCAGTTTTCGGTATGCGTTCAAACTATATAAGAATATTTGTATATAAAGTTTTGTAATAATTTAGTTTATAGATGGCACACTTTTCCCTACTTATTTCCCTACTCGTTTGTACAGACTGAAAGTGAGACGTCTTGTGAAGAAGCAGCGCGCCTAACGGAAGGAGCAGACGATGATGACGAGGCTTATGACTATGGAGAGTTGCCACCACCGCCAGACGGTGGTTACGGCTGGGTGGTGGTATTCGCTTCGTTCATGTGCAATCTGGTGGTGGATGGCATCGCCTATACCTTCGGAATATTCCTCTCAGAGCTAGTGACTTTCTTCGGAGAGGGTAAAGGAACTGTTGCATGGGTCGGAAGTCTTCTGTCAGGAGTTTATTTAGCAGCTGGTATGTATATTTTCAATTATAGAATTGTTTCCACACATTATGACGTGCCTTTCATAGTTCTAACTGATAGAATTCAGAAGAACTCGGAACTACTGTGAAGAAAGAAAGCCCTCGTTAGTATTGAGACACCAAGAATATGTTAATCTTTCTTCTCATAGGATTAGATAGGTTTATCCATTATATCTGTCGTAGAGTGGTTCAGATTTTTCTAACAATAAGTAATGTCAAACTATTTAAATTCAAATAAAATTTTCCTGGGCATGAGTTAATGAACTACATACATGCTTCTAGAGATATAATATATCATTAAATATATGTGCAGCAAGTTTGTTATATTATAGGTTTTAATAGTGAATCATAATGTTAATGTGCAATATAAAAATATTACATTTCAAGTTTCATATTTTAGCCAGTAACGAGTAATCAGTTTCAGATAACGTTGTCGTTTTCCACGTTTGCTTAATCAGACAGATCCTATTTCATCGATAATCTTTTTATTATTTTGATATACGTAATAGTATCTGATACAAAACGGTTACTATGCAAAAGTGGAAACCTATCTATTTTATGACTTAATAAAAGTAGTTGGTATATACGATTATATACATGGTTCGTTACGCAATGTCCAATAATTGTAAGGTTTATTTATTCTAAAGGTGCTACCTCATACGATATAATTTATTCTATACTTACTGGAATGCGTGTAGCAAATATAGAAATGCATCTTATACAATACCTATTTATGGAAATTATGTAGGTGATGCAGATTAGAAATTCAAATAGAAACAGGGATTGATGCCGTAAAACGCTGCTCCATTGACAAAGACTTAGAAAACAATTACTATAATTAATATCCTTGATTTGTGTCAGCATTCCAAATTTTGTTTTAAAGGTGTGAAAATATATTATCAAGAGAACGTACAAACAATCTGATAAACAGTTTAGAAGTATTGTCATTGACCTAAATTTTATCATTGAACATCGATTATGATCAAGTCTTGAATGTATCAATCTGCACTAATTATGAAGTACGGAATATACTATAAAGGTACTTTATTATTACGTTATATTGGAAAGTGTAGAAAAACGGTATTATACGCGACTTATATTTCTAGTAATATCGTACATCGATAACCCTTCATCTCTTCAAACAGAGCATATAATTGATAGATATAACAATATTGAGCCGATGAAACGTTAAGTACTAATTGTATATTGACTATTGTTGCTGCAATTAAACAATGACATATCTTGAAAACTGACCCAATTTTAGGTTAATAGACTTTCCCCCAGTTACAATGCAAATGCATTAGAATCAGTATAGTAAACATATCAGAAATAATATAATTTGTAATTCTCATTCGTACGAAAATTATATAATTAAATATATCTCTTATAAAAGTAAATATCGTATATAAACCTATAATTGATTCCTTGAACTGGATACGAGTATTCAAATGAAATATTGGAAAATCAGTATTTAGGTTTTAGGACAAGGTAGGAACTATTAAAATGTAGGTACTTTAAGAGTTGCATTTAAAATCTTAACTGCAACTTATTTCGCAATCAATGATATCATCGTAATAAATTAATATTATTACAATGTATACGTGTAGTATATTGAATTATCGTTTGGTGTTACATAATTTTATAATGTATAAGTGTAACTGACAACTATGTGTCGTCCGTATACGGATTTTGTACTGACAAATTAGATACTAAGACACTATTCTACGAATATGAAATCACAGCACAGCAATTAGAGAAGACATGACTATTCTAGGTAAATAATAATCTAAAATGTGTGTGCTATCGCTATAAGATCGGTTATTTTATAATTTGTGTAAAACGTTATTAGCAGAATACATTTCGTTTAATTTTACACTTATCTAATTGCGATTTATACGCAGCTCAATCGATAACGTACTTTAATTTATAACTTTTTTCGGCATGCATATTGTACTTTAAAAAAATGTGATACTATTTAACAGATATAATTATTAGAAAACATTTATATTAGACTCGATGGCATTATATTAAAAATCGATTTTAAAATGAAAGATTTTACCTACTGTGGACTACTTTACTTACTTTTAATTTTTACACAACTTCAGTATGTGTAGTTATATAGGCTGTCATATTTTTTTAACATTCTCTTTAAATTACGGTAAAAATAAAATAAAAATACGAGACTATAATTTCTTTATTGTGATAAAACATGTTTTAAATTTCAGGTCCTGTTGTTTCGGCGTTATGTAATAAATACGGTTGCAGAGCCGTGTGTGTCGCCGGCTCCTTCGTGGCCACTATAGCCTTTGTCCTCTCCACATTCAGTCAGAGTGTAACCATGATGATGATCACTTACGGTCTACTTGGAGGTGAGTTTCGATCACTAAGTCCCTATGTGACCGGTACACTTTTGAAAAGGTGCAACTGACTTTTTTACAGGGTCGTCTCAGACTTGATCAAAACGTGCATGTTATTTTTATATCATTACTTCTATTTTTAAATTAAATCATTTCTTTACAATTTTGAATCGCTAAGATTTTTATTTATTTCTGAGTATTATCAGTGCGAATCTAACGGAGTAGAAGTACTATAAAACTATTAAGATGTAAATAGCATTCAGAATGTGGCTAAGTTCCAAGATTAATTAAGGTAAGTCATTCGTTGAAGTGATTACTTGGCCTTTTCTTATAAATTATAGCCATTAAATAATGATTGCACAAAATATCCAATAAATAATTGTTGATTTACCTCCTATTGAATCATTAAATTATTTAAATAAAAAAAGAAAAATATATTAGTTCATTAAATTATTTTTTGTAGTTTTCCGTCCCGAGGGAAAACGGGATTTCAGTTTTTTAAGACAGAAAATGTTTATAAACAATGCTTTATTATAAACGGCCTGTGTACAGCGGGCTCCTAAGTAGTAGAGTCCTTGTGTAGCAGTTGGGTATAGTATCAAAAAATTGCGGTAATGTGGAACCGGATATCCGTAGGAATATTGCATATAATACAATCAAGAAGATTCGTCTATCAATAAGCCTACACGAAGGGCCCGTCGAAGAAACGTGCGCGCAATAGAAATGTTATTGACGGCCTTGGCACAATGGCACAGATGAGACGCACAGCGACTACGGGCTCTATAAATTCACTTTTCTTTCGATGATCTATTTCCAACATCCGTGATTCTGTATTGAACAAGAAAATTCTATTCTTTTTTGTATTTTCTCAAAGGATGGAAGGATGTATCTAGTTCTGTGAAAGGATTTGGGATTTATGTATCCTTAATTTTCATATATTATCAACGTAAATAGTTGAAGTTCAAATTCAAATCAAGAACTACATTGTTCTTGGAGTTTCTTCAAGTTAGAATAAAAGGAATTGTGCCACCTTATATTTTAAACATATTTTTCCTACAATAGGAAGTAGATTAATTCTCCAAAAACATTATAATCGGATATATTAAAAATAGTACTGATCAGTTGATAATATTATAAAAACAAGGATTTTCTTTTTTTCCATCTGTGAGTTTTGCCATGATTTGTGCCAATATCAATGCGGTACCAATACCTTTTAGTTTGGCTCATAAAATCATATCAAACCTTTTCCGTAAACAGTGCATTCACCCTCTGTGTATTAATATTTAACGAGCTCGTTAGGTTTTTCCAGCACTGCAAAGACCCTCCTGGTTTTCTTCAATTGAAGGGGAAGCTCTACTAACGCTTAATTTTTAAATTAATGCTAGAACAGAAAATATAATATGATAGTTGATATAATAAAACTCTTAAATAGTTCTCTTTGAAGTCTTTTGTGTGTCTCAAGAGCCTGAATCGTTGATAGTTCTAACTTCTAATAGAGCAAACGTGTTTTATCATTTCGAGTTGCCTATGTTTTTTTTACTTATTTTGTAATTCAGCTACACGAGTTTTTTTCTACTGGAAAGGTTTTGAAGTGAAGCTTAAGAATGCCTCATTTTTATGATAGAATAAGACAGACAATTATGAGGTTTTCTTGATGAAAAGTATTCTACCTATTTTTAAATTGGATATTCGGAATATTTTTAATTATAAGTGAAGTTAAGAACAGTTGTTAATTTAATTCTCTATTATTTTCTTACATAGTATTTCTCTGTAATCGAGACCTCCATTAAGTAAAATTTTAGTTCGGACGGAACGTTGGGCCGAAGTTAAAAATAATTTTCAATAAGTTTAACTAATATATCGCGTTTTAAACCGTTAAAGTGTTTTATTTAAACGTGTACTACTCGCGTAAACTATAGACAGTTGGATTAACATAGTTGAACAGAATGGATCAAGTAGGATTACGCCGAAACCACCACCCACTAAGTCCCCCTTTAACCCGTTTTAAAACGCATTATACGAACAAAGATAGTTTTGCGTTTCAGGAGAAAATAACCAAACCTCATTGATTCACCAATTCTATTGTACTCCGTGGAAGTTGTTGATCTGTATCCACATTCGTGTGAAGGTTATGTCGAGGACTTGGCGAGTAGCCAGGAGTTGTAGACGAACCGGCGCCTTGCACCATACTTGATTTGCCTTATCTGATAAGAATTCAATAGTCGTAGCACGTTCAGCGTTAGAGCGTAACAATACTAATCTAAAACTTGTGTGTCCTGTCTGTGAATAATCGTGTTAAATATAACACATACATTTAAATAATGTTTTATTTCGTATTTTAATGACGTCTATTGTGCCTCCATTTAATACCAGTCTGAAAACTTTTGCTATTTATTAGTTTACTTACTGTGATCGCTCGTGTACATATACAATTTCCTTTTCCCCAATGTTGAAATACATATTTTGAAACGGAGACATAAAAATCATGAAATTCAGTCTTAAGCAGGCATTCTAAAAAGCAGACTATGTCCTATATTGTGCCGTTAGAATGGAGTTTCTCACCTAGAATAGAAAAGTTATAAAACGTGAAGATGACCTTATTCGTGTTAAATCAATTCCCACAGCTCTGTCAGCGTAATGCTGGCCTCTCGTTTCAATTTTATATTCCTGCATTTATTACTTAACCAGACTTAATGTAGTTCTCACAGATCATAATAACCCAGTTTAATAGAAATTAAAATGTATTGAATCTTTGTACTTCGTCACGATGTTTTCTACCAACAAAGTTAAATGGAAAAGTAATTTTGGATTAACGAACTCTCAACCCCATGAACGAAGGAAGTATGTTGTACCATTAAGTGTGTATTATTTTCTTTAAATTAAATTGAATTCACAAAACAAATTGTTAAAAGACAAGTTTATGTAAAAACACAGTGTATAATACGACGTACGACATACTCAGGATAATAAACTCGAAGGAATCCCAAAATATCTATTGATATAAATTCTTTTATATAATCGTAAATTTATAAGCACCTCGTGCACAAGTAGTCATGTGATAATTATTACTGAACATAGATTATAATCATATCGACGTAAGCTTTGTACCTAGTGACCATTTTATAGCCCAGTAATTTTACGTTTCTTCGAAGGAATAAATTATAATAAGCTAGATTTTTTTTATGTACATATATTTCGTGCCAGCTAAAAAATTTAACAAAGGTATATTAGCTGATGAATATTTTATTATAACAGAATTTCTTGTGCCAATGCCTTGCAAAGCTTAGCTATGAGATAGTAATCCGAGACGAATAAACAATTAAAGTTTTGGTTATGTTCCAAGTTGCGAATTGTGTTGACTATTTACCGCTTTCCCAAAACGAGAAGTCAGTTATGAAGTTCAAGTTCACAACAGACTATAAACAACAGAAGCGAAAATAGTCTGAATAACGTTACCTTGCCATCTTTGTGCTCCTGCCAAGGTTTCGTTTACAGAATTTGGAATTATTCATTACCAAAAATAATCTAGTTATACATTTATACTCTGTGGTGAAAGCTTATTGCAAGAAATCTCTATTGTTTATGGACTTATAAAATTTATTACCGTACTGACCGGAAGCAAAATAAATTATTTTTATACATTCTAACACTTACTAATTATATCAGGAAAATATGAATTACGTTTCACCTTCGTGTGGCATGGGACGCAGAACTACTGGAGTTTTCATGCAGGTAGTTTTTCAAACGGCTGTCTTCTCTCTCACTTAGACCAACGCCTTTAAATGTTTAGCTACGGAGTTGGCTGAATTATAATATGTCTTTTGGTATAAAAAATGGACACAAGAGGCAAATATCTTCCCTTGTTAAACGTCCTACATTTACAAAAAAAACTCCGCTTCCCGGAAAATGACGCACGGCAAACAAATGGCGTCGACCTCCCCACAAGTGTGAATTCCTTTGTTCATTACAATGGTAATTTGTGGGCTGCAAACACTGAGTCACTCGTTATCATATTCCAGATATTATTGCATGTTTGCGCATATGGACATGTTAGAATAATATCAAATAGGTTTATAAATTATGTGACCCCGATTACGTCGCTAATTGCCACGGTAACAAACATCTGCGTAATCGTAATATCTATCACTCCTGACTTTTACGCATCGTTTAAGTTTGCTTTGTGCGCTAGAGGTTTCGGGATCCAATCTTAGACAAATATTATAAATAGTTACTTGTTATGAAAATCACTCCGTAAAAGAAAGTCACATTACTTAAATAATTTTACGAAAGAGGCAGGATTTGAAGCGGATTGCTCTACTTGGGGTACGGTAGCTCAATTGGTTCTACTAAAGTAAATTTATTTCCTAAAGTTAATTTTATTTTTACCATGAAATTTCTACAACCTAGTAATAATTCCCTATGATGTATTACGTTGGTACATATTAACGTAATTTGTTTATTCTCGTCTCGTTAAAAAAACTACGAAATAAAAAACAGCAAAATACTTGCACCACTAACTATCAGGTACTGAACTATCGTTTCAGTCAATTACATATTTCGTAACAATGAACTAGTGCCCGATTTGATTGAAGTCGAGGTCACATATTCTCATAGAATACCAAAATATAATTGGTGCCCATCTCAATTTAACAGAGAACACATTGACAAAATATAACAATAGTTAATGACACACTTATTGTTATTTTTAAGCTCTGATGCTATATTGTTGTCAAAGTATACTCTTGGCAATGAATGAATCGCATTACTAAATGTTACAAAACAAGCTTTGTCAAACTTTGTCAGCGTCTAATGAAAAATTGATTTTTAAACGGTCTTTAGTCTAGAAGGTTTCGGGTATCGTCATTCATAATTATTTAACACTAGTTGCGCCCCGCGGTTCGTAATTTAGAATCAAACGTAAACTAGTTAAATAATTTGATCGGTAGTTCTCGTTTACTCCTTGGTAGTATGATCTATTAATTAAGTTTATATAGTGTTCCAGTGGTGCCCACCAGGGTATATTGTCACTAAATAAATAAAAATCAAACATAATTTGAAAAAAAAAAATACGACTCGTACAGGCTTGAACCGGCATCGTCAGCATATCGTGCTATTACTCTAACCAATTGAGCTACCGAGTCCAATTTTTTTTTCAATTTATTTTCGATTTTTAAATTCTATAGTGCCATCATGATCATGAATAATAATGAATAAAGAAAATTGTTACAGTTTCCAAATAATGTTATTACATTTGATCAAAAAAAAATTGTGCCAAAAAGTAACAAATAACCGGTGAAAACTGCATCACAAGCGTTGATTTGGGAAAATAGAGATACGCGTGACTATTGTAGTATTAAATACTGTCTATAGTTTACGCGAGTAGTACACATTTAAATAAAACACTTTAACGGTTTAAAACGCGATATACGCGGCTGCTGTAAAGCATCCGAAACGTCGAGCCGAAGTTAAAAATCATTTTCAAATAAGTTTAACTAATATATCGCGTTTTAAACCGTTAAAGTGTTTTATTTAAATATTGTAGTATTATTTAACATGCTTTAAATTTAATTGCATAATACAATAAATAATGTATCATCTTTTTTCAGGTATCGGCTTCGGAATGATTTATCTACCGTCAGTAGTAGCTGTGGGCTACTATTTCGAATCTCGTCGATCTCTTGCTACCGGTATAGCTGTATGCGGTTCAGGCGTCGGCACTTTCAGCTTTGCTCCACTCGCCTCCATATTGCTCCAGGAGTTTGGCTCATGGCAGAATGCGAACCTTCTTCTGGCTGGGTTGATCCTAAACTGTGCCATATTTGGAGCGCTTATGAGGCCTCTTGTGTACCCAAAGGTAAGCTATAACTGCCTCTACCAATCCGCTTGCTAACGCTCGATAGATTACACAGTAACCACACGTTACACTACACAGCTTAATTTTATTTTGTGTTTGTGTTGTTTAATAAAGGCTAAAATAGATAAGTGTGAAAAACTATAACCTCATTACTTTATAACTGGAAAGGCCAACCGAATAACAAAGACATTTTTGTTGATCTGAATATTATATCGTCTGTTTATATGTTGTAGTATGTACATACCTACATTTAAGATATATGTGTCATACACGCCTGTTAAACTTTGTTTACTTAAATCGCCTCAGTATTTTAAACGCTACAGTGGAACATGCTTACACACACGAGTCAAATTAATGACGCATTCCATAGTCGGGTATTTAAAAGCGAACAAAACCATTGTCATTTGCTAGATCTCATACTACTTTTCTAATATTATAGACATCAGGCGAAAAGCCTCTCCTACAACGGATGGCGGAAGAGAAGAGACTACAAATGGAAAGGGGTTCTATCGGAGGATCTTACTTCGTGGTGCAATTACCAGATGGTACTATGGAGAAACGAATGAAGGTTTTTACCTAATATTAATATCGATCATGTTTCACTAATAAAACAGTAAAACCATAAAATGTGATCGAAACTTCTAATGTCTAATCTCAAATCTGATCCTATTTTCATTACTTACTCATTGAGTTATCTTTCATACTTATACAAGCAACATTACAAGATTTATAACAATTAGAAGAATTTATTTCTTTATTACACTTTATTAAGTCTAAACAAAGCTTATAAATAAAAGGTTTTTACCCGTCCTCAGGCAACCACATTAAGGTACTTAACTAATTCTTACAAATCTTGTTGAATAGTGTATAATTGCAAAATATTAAATTCATATAGATTAATAAGATGAAATTCCACCTATTGCAGGCGCCACTAAACATAGATCCCGGCGTGCACTCTTCGTTGAATCTGGAGGCTCTAGCGCGTGTGCCCACTGTCCCAAACATGCCTAATGTTCCTACTGTGCCCACTCTCCCCACCATTACGGAAGCACGTGTTCCCGATGACAAGGAGAAGGAGAAGAAAAAGGTAAATAAGCTACAAAGGTGTCTGTAAAAACAATTGTATAACATTTAACCGTAAACCGTTGTAAAGTTCATGTAATTCTCATACTTACTGCGTTAAGTTCACTGCATTAATTGTTAAAACTTTGATTATTTTTTCGGCCACGTTTAGATTAAAATTTGTATTTTTCTCGCTGTTTTTACGACTTCGTCCGCGTAAAATAGTTGTTTTGGGCATTATAATTTGCTTTTGCAAACCTCTCATTTTATAAATTAGGTATAGCTATTGTGAACCCTTAAAGATAAATAATTTTTTCCACATTTCCCCGGTTTCGTTGCTCCTGTTGGCCAGAGCGCGACATCTTTGAAGCATCCCTTGATAAAGGCTCCAACACTTTTTCAATCGGAACCAGTAGTCCCTGAGACTATCAGGTTCAAATAAACAAACTCTTCAGCTTATAATATAAGCAACATTGCTATATACATGAGGAAGTACAGTAAAGTAAATAAATGAATTATAAATATTTCAGAATGAAAATGGAACTACACCCAACACGCAAGGCACTCAAATGTCCCGCAACGTGTCATCGCCTGCGTTCAGTGCGCATGCGCCGGGTCTACCCAAGAACGGTTCCGTGCCCTTCTTTGACCGACAGCGCAAACAGAGCACCGGCGATAGGTCAGATAGCGATAGGTATAGATTCCTTTTGTAGGCACGGCCTTGTAACACTGGGTCTGGTGTGTACGGCGCTTGGTAATGGGACGCAGTTGGGAATGATAAGATGGAAGTTATATAATTAATGGTAAATATATTGAAAAAAATTGTATCTGCAATGATTTGATTAGGGTTGTAGGACTTAATGAGACCTATGTATAATTTTAGGATAATACATTTTCAACAGCAATAACGGTTTCATTAAGGGTGAAATGGTGATGGTTGTAAAGTGATACACAATTTGAATGGCAAATAATTTCTATAAACATTTATTATATTAGAATATATTAACAACTGAGATATTGAGCATGCTTAGCTTTGTGGTTTGTATATGTTTATCTATGCCGGATGTGTCTGTTTTGGTATTGGTAAAATATTTACTTCTAGTTCAATAAACAGTATGTGGTATCAACAGTGTATTTTTTTGGAGTCAGTTGAACATGTTCTTTGAAATAAAACACTAACGGTTTAAAACGCGAGTTAAACTTATTTGTGACCACGGATGCTGCAAAGCATCCGAAACGTCGGGCCAAAGTTAAAAATCATTCCCAAACAAGTTGAACTAATATATCGCGTTTTAAACCGTTAAAGTGTTTTATTTAAATGTGTACTACTTACTATAGACAGTATTGAACACGTCCTGTTAAGCTATTCGTTCGTTATTGTTCGCTTTAATATTGTTAGTTGCACGTTCTTAATATATGGAACCTTTTTAAACATACTTTATATTACTTTTATAGATTCAAACCGTCCTTAGCTGCAATTAAAGCTACGTCCAAAACTTCCATCGCGAGCCATATAAGGAACGATGTAAGTTCATTTTGCCTCCGAGTAAAACTACAATATCACAGTGATTAACGATTTTTATATTCTTTTAGGATACAGAAGGCGTCTATAACTCGAAATTGTCCGTTGCTGCTCCCAAAGAACCTTCGAGAATGGTTCGACCGATGTCCAGAAAAGATATTTTCTACTCCGGATCGGTACTCAATCTGCCGCAGTACCAAAGCCAGAAGTCGCTACAGGGTTATAGGAACTCCGTGCTCAGCCTTCCACAAAGTAGACAAGCGGGAGATTTGGAAAGGCAGGAACGTAAGTATCATATCTCTTTGTATCTTTGGTAACATCGCCACCATTGTTACATCGTAGTAACCGAAGGGCGACTTTTAGACGAAGCCGATCAATTGGTTCGTGACTCATTGTCATCATTTAAACACAAACATCAGTCTTTCTCTTATTTATTTATTTATTTAAGCACTATTTTATATTATAACATATTTAATGTTTTATATCAAACTAGTCAACATGAAATCCCGTTTCCATTCGTGGGGCACGAGGCGAAAACATCTCTCTCCGGTTCACTGATCGGTTTTATTTACAGACAAGTAATTGATCAGACTTCTGTGCCCTGTCCGACCGCAACAATCTATTGGTTCCCCGGTATTTGAACCTAGGATCTCTAGTGCTTATCGTGATTTAACCGTTTAGCTACAGAGGCGGTCTAGTTTTATGCACTTCGAATTCTTACCACTTAATTGTTGCACATTTGTTATGGTAATGGTTAAACCTTTTTTTTTAAAGAAATCATGAGCAAAAACGTTAATTTTTTTTTCAGAATACGATCTCTGCCCTTGTCTGACCTTGCCCGCATCCTTCAAGTCAGCGTTGTCATCAATGCTGGACGTCAGCTTGTTGCGAGACCCAGCTTTCATGATGATCGGAGTGTCTAACGTATTTGGAATGGCGGGACTTTACGTGCCTTTTGTGTATATTGTTGACGCTGCTGTTATGAATGTTAGTATGTCTTACCCGACCCCTATCCTAAACTTATACTTTTTTTATTTTGTGCACCAAAATTAATATACAATATTTACAAATAGCATTTACTTGACCCCCTTCTTCCTTCTTTACCTGTGGATAGAAAATCGTAAAATTATTCTTACTTCACTACAAATAAACGGCGATATTCGTCGACCTAAAACCGGGACAAGATCTATGCAGTACAGTTGAAGATTAGCGGGTACATACAGACAGACAATCTTTTTAATATGTAAATACCTCCGATTGGTTAACGTGAAAAAAAGTTTTTTAAGACTGAATTTAAATAATTATTATAAATTTGCTTGTCTATTGTATTTAAGTTAAAAAACTATAGGCAATTTTAAATGTTCATATTATTAATGGTAAAAGATGATATAATTGTATGTATTTATTTTACAGAAAGTTGATGAGTCAAAAGCCTCATTCCTATTGTCGATTATTGGTATAACGAACACGTTCGGTCGTATTATGTGCGGCTGGGTGGCTGACTTCCCTTGGATGGACTCACTTTTGCTCAATAATATTTGCTTAGTAATAGCTACGGTAAGTCAATAAAGCCTTAACATATTAACTCTTCTATATACGTTATTTATTTCGAAAATTGGTAAATTGATGTTCAGTATTATGAACTGAAAGAGAAATAAAGTTTTGAATATTATTTGTTATTATTTTTTTATTATGATTATTATATTTTGGCGGTGGGAATATTAAAATTCGGTCCAGTTTACGAACCACCGTCCACAGATAAGAAGCCATTTCCAAAAGCACATCTTGTTTCGATGTAATGTAGCTTGGGTATATCCTCAAGTGGACTATTTGTTTGTCTTGTTCTTTCATAAAAAAAACTTACGTAGATACGTTAATTATATTGATTTTCTATTGATGTTATTTCAGATATCAGTTGGTGTAATTCCCTTCTGTTCCTCATACGGGGCGTATGTAGCTGTGGCTATTGCTTTTGGTCTTGCTATCTGTAAGTATACACATTAAGAAATGCTAGGAGTAAAGGTTACAAGGGAAAGCTTTTGTAGTCCTTAAAAAGTCTGAAGGAACTTGATTTCAATGGCAATTTTTATTTTTATTGTTCGCTGGTTTAACGGTGATGTGCCATTTGGCATTAAACGTATTGCCTAGCATTGCGTTAAGCACGAGAGAAATATAAAATTGTTTCGGTCAGGCAGGGCACAGGATTATTATTATATATTAGATGAAATAGGATTATTTTAGTGTTCAATATTATTAAAACGCATTTAAAAAATTATTCTATCTACAGCCCGACATTTCGGATTCTTTGCAGCAGCCGAGGTCACGGTTTTAAACCGTGAAGTTTTATATTGAAATGTCTTCCTTTTTTGTTGTTATTTGTTTGTTCTGTATTTAAGTAGAGGGTAATTGCTTATTTATGCCATTCCAGCTGGATACATCTCCCTGACATCTATTATCCTGGTAGACCTCTTAGGTCTGGATAAGCTGACGAATGCGTTTGGCCTCCTTATTCTGTTCCGTGGTGCTGCAGCCATTATCGGATCACCTTTGGCTGGGGCAGTGTATGACGCCACCAAGAATTATGACGCATCATTTTACATGGCCGCCGCGTTCTTCTTAGCTTCTACGTTAACGTCTTTCGCTGCGCCTATGTTTAGAAGGTAAGATTATATGCATTTGTATTTATATATTATCAAAACTGTAAAAGAAATGAACAGACATGAGACTATTAATATCGAAAAATGAAATTATATATCGATTTGGATTTTTAAACTATAAATGATATAAAACCGAAAGGTTTTTGAATTTTTTTAGTACTATGCATTGTTTATTAATAGATATGCAAAGTGCAAAGTCTACCTGTGTTGATTATATTTGTTTACCTTTACATTTCTATGTGACGAGATATATCTAATCTAAATTTTCCTCAGAAAACAAGAAGAAGCCCCGCAACCTCTAGATGTCCTCACACCCATAGATGAGGATTTGGAAGAGGACGAAGACCCAGACGACACGCCTATTACGATGGGGGCGGCGCTGGCTAGCCGTCCTCCAGCGATCACAAGAACTGCTGCCTCCCCCTCCGATCCGCCCTCCCCAGACCGAACCGACGTTTCGCAGCGAGAAAGTGTACTTTAGGTATTTAACATCCAACAAGAGTAATTAGCGTTTAAACAACGCACCTAAATTTGCTAGATACTATTTTCTTTAGGATACGTATCGTTTTGTACAGTAACTTATGTAACTTACCACGACTTTTATTTTATTCTCTACGCGGGATAGCGCCTCGAGCGGTTTAACGAGGAACTAAGTTACATTAAGTTATGATTAAGGTAAAAAGAGTGTATTGTAAACTCGAAGAGTAATGATGTTATTCGATAGTTTCCTTGAAGTCTAAATAAATTCTTTTAAAGCTAATTTAAATGCTATCGTCGTCCAAGAGTTTTTACTAATGAAAACTCTTTTCAGTATAAATGTCAACATTTATTTCTTAGTCAAATACTCTTCTAGATACTTGACTGTATGATACTAATATTGTCCGCATCAAATGAAGGTAACTGTAATAAAAAGACTAAATACTTTTTGTATACGGATAACGTCGTTTTTTCAATTGTTACGCGGCGTCGCGCTGGATGTACTAGGGAAGTACCAAAAAATAGATATAAGACAAGCAGGAAAACAATTTTGGCAGGGTAGTGTCATATATATATTCTATTTCTTGCTAACGAATATTGTTTCTTTGCAAAATCATGTATTATTCATACAATTTTTAATACTCAATATCAAAATACCAGATAATCTTTTTTGATGTTTTTGATTACGAAGGTTTTATACTAGCGATAAGAGTAAGGAATTGACTAATAATTTGAAATCAATTTTTCTATTAAGAAGTATTGTAGATAGCGAATTTCCGAAGAACACCGAGTTTAAATTATAAAAAATATCAGAACTTAAACTGACAATACGATCTCAAACATCCCTGTTTCGGTTCTTATAATGTCTTGACTTTATTATTTATGATATTTATAACAAAAACTGTAATTTAATAACATATTTTTGGAGAGCTAGAAGATGGAATAGATATACTTTATGGATATTACTTTTGGCTCCTTTCCTTATTTGGTGAGAGGTCTGTTGTCCCAACGTGACGAAAAATGTTTTACGCGCTTGCCACAGTGTTTTGTACTAATACAATACAATTATGTGATATAAATTAACAAAAACGAATAATATCCAAGTGGCAAAAACAACCATTTCTTATTGTATTTACTTTATAATAAAAATGCTATCAATAGATATTAAAGCTAGATACAATATTATACCATTGACAAGTTACCTTACGGTACTAAATACTACTAGAGAGATACTAGCTATTAATGTAATTTAAACACTATTAATGCTATTTCAAAGTGCCATACACAACATGTTTGAGAGCATTAGATAAACCGCACATTTGTTTCTTAATAATGTACATTAAAGTGTTAAATGAAAAACTAGTATACCAGACTTTGTAGATAACTAGCTAGCAATAACAATAGTACTTATATTCAGTACTTAGGATGTCTTAAATTCTGTGTAAATAACTCAAACATATAAAATGCATTGTAAATACACTTACTAAAAACTTTGCACTAAACATAGGTTTTGACGGAGGTACTCCTAATAAATTTTGATTATAAGAAAGAGATAGCGTTATTAATTACTATACTTTCAGTAAAGTTTCCACTGGATAGACGTGTCATAGTCTATGTCATGCAATTGACACTATTAAAAGGACAATTATGACATGCGTATAATATTTATATTCTTACGAATTTCTGTTATCAAAAAAATAACAATTTGGCATGTAAAATACATTTATCAAATACAATGTTATAATGATATAAATTTCATAATCACGAACGACCCAGGCATAATATAATAGCTGATACACTATGTTCTGTCTCTTTCCTAAACAACATATATTACATTTGCAAGACAAAGACAAAACATTAAATAAGTTTTCATAGCTCACTTTTATTAGTAAAGCAACACATTTCTAAGAGAGACGTAATTATTAGTACAACAAGTACTTTTTAGGTAGAATAGGTGCACTCAGTTTGTATTTCGCCAATTTTAAAGGGATGACACGTGTTCGACTGAACTTGTACTATACAGGGTGCTTCGTCAGATAATTCACATTTACACTGTGTTCTATATTCATTTTAAAACATTTTCATAAAGCGGCCTTTGTATGTAGAATTCCTTCGGAATGTATTTATTTTCTCATCGCTAATCTATGTTTTTTATACCAAACAACACAGTCCAATATTTCTTTTCAAGTGCATTACCAACGTGCAACTGCTGAAAACCATGTAAATATTTTCGTAAGTTTAAAAAATGTGATGCAACGCAGTCAATTGACCTCTAACAAGAAACCAAACAGTGCTTACTAATAGCTATATTTTCTTGTAGCTCGATACGGCACGTGTAATTAATTATACGCAGAGGAAATATATTTTTTTGTCATGTATTATGTCGAAAGTACATAATTTAGCTTTAAGTGTAAGTAGATAGGTCTTATGTGATAAAGATGCTATGAATGTTAAATATTTTCTTTTATAACAGCCTGTATTTTGATATTTTAAGATGATATGTAATAATGCAAACATTATTATTACATATCATTGTTAGGACTAAGTTAAGGCGCATCTCGAGGATTGTCGAGTAAGATTTACTGTTGTTATAGCTTTATGTAAAAACCAAAAGTGTTATTATGTTATAAGAAAATTAGACAAAAAATATTTAGGCGTTGCGTACATTGTGTATAAAATGCGTATGTATTGTCATTGACATAAACTGTTACTTTATGAAATTTATTATGTTTCTGTTTAACTAACGCATAAAGGTATACAAATATATGTATTTTCGCAGAAGGTACAATTACGAGCAAATGCGTCTTTGGGTAATATGATTCCCATAATATAAACATTTCCATCAAAATATTTAACCCATTAATTTTTATAATCATTGATTGATTTTAGTTCTTTCTCAGCACGCGAAAGGCTCAATTGGGATATTTTGCGTATTCTATTACAGTATTGGCTCAAAGTATTGTTTTTAAGCTATTTACACACTCAAATGTGGTGGTGTTATTCATTTGATATTGTGAAAGTTGACTCACATCTTAATATCTGAATTAATTTAATGCATTATTGTTCATGTACTAAAATATCATTTTTACATTGCTGAGTGTGTAGATAGCTCAAGTTGGCTTAAGTTTGGTTATAGTTGGTTATAGCGAAGTCAACAACGCCTGCGCAGCGGTACAAATTAAGCTATTGTTGATGATGTCCACCGAGTGTTTTGTAAATAACCGACTCATTAATAATGATGACTGAATCATGACTTTTATTTATATTTCGATCTTACCGAAAATTACCACTTCTATTCCATTTTATATCCAATATATTTTCTATAATATTTGGTAAACAACCAATTATATGTTTATTAAAACAATATATAAAAGAAATATAGAACAATATAAAGATAAAGGAACTCTTTACTTATAGAATACTAGCTGTGGCTGCGACTTCGTCCGCGTGTGTAGTGACTTGGGGTAGAATTTTTAATTTTTTAAGATATCTATTAATTTATGTAAAGGCGCATTCAAGGCAATCTATGTTGTAACTCCTACTCTAACCCACTCTCATTCTTACACTCACTCTCGCTCCTATTCCCAAAAAGCCAAAGAAGAAAGTTTCATTGTTCTAGCATCAAAAACCACTAATTTCCATACAAACTTTCATCCCCCTTTTCATCCCTATCAATCCTTATTTGGCAAAAAAAAAGTAAAAAGTAGCCTGTGTCCTTTCTCAGGGTCTAAAATATCTGTGTACCAAATTTCATTTAAATCAGTTCAGTAGTTTCGGAGTTAAAGTCGGACAGACAAACAGACAGAGTTACTTTCGCATTTATAATATTAGTATAGATGAAAGATATATAAAAAACTAATTATCCAAATCCTTCATTAAAGAAATATACTGCTTTAATGGATCAATCATATCAGGAGTGAGGGTAAAATGGGAACCTTGTATGTTTAATAAAGCAACGGGTTTACACAGGGTACACATTCTGAGAAATTTGGTCATTAAAAGGTTGGTAGCTATATTTGAATTTCGTCCTTATAATAAATTTGTGAGATCGAGCTTCCCTATAAGTCTGCAGACTTTCGAATACATAAAGATGCTATGGGACTGCCATGTCGCACCTTTTATCGAGTTTATGCTTATTAGTCATACAAAATAATTTGAGTAATAAGAAGATAATGAATACAAAATCATGTGCATTTTATATTGTTCTTTAAAAATGGACATGGTAGGTATTATTTTAAGATTCAACATAACATACAGCAGAAACACGCAAAATGTATTTTAATAACAATGTTTTATCTATGGCGTTTTACCGCAAGATTTGGTTCAAAGCTTCATGAATCACGGCATTAGATACATGACCTCATACTACGTTTGTTTACAATTGATATAAAAAAGGTGTCATGAAATCTGATAAATTGAAGAAGGAGGTTATACATAGCGGAGCAAGTTAACGTCATTAAGCGACAGACATTTTTGTTAAATGTTTATCATATCATATTGTCGTCTTTAGTCGAGCATTTGCTGCTGAGCTGCGATTTTCAACAGCAAGACTAAATGCATGTTGGAAGATTGTCAAACATGCGGGTTTTTATTACACCGCACAGCAAGTATTAAGTTTAAACTCACGATTTCACGACTAAATATCAAACTTACGCATGCATGCAAGAAAGACTAGTGCTTTACGTGTCTACGAAGCGCCTAATTATTTTTTAAAAATAAAGTCACATATACTTTATTTAAACTACTTCTATTATATCTTATATAAACTTATATAACTATTCATTTAATCAACAGTCAATAATTTAACGATTTGTTAGTCTGATGAAGCAGTTTTTCGTCAGAATAACTATTTGTAAAATAATGCAAAACAAATTACTGGCTCTCACAAAAAAAATTACATTATTTGTCTAATTAAAGTTTACAAAAGCACCTACGTAGTCATTTTATTGTCGTTCGTTATTATTTCTGTTAAACCTTAACTAGTCGTTAGCCGTTAAGTGAATAAAGAAACTTAATAAAACTGTAAGACATATTATCGTTGTGCAAGTTAATGGTAAAAAGTACAATGTCTACCTCTCGAAATGAACTAGTTTTCTTTCTATATAGTAATTGTATTTATTTACAATATAGCCCTTAAATTGCCACATAGGCTATAAACTTAGGTACTTCAGCTCAAGATTTATAATCGTGGTGTAAATTCGATTTCTTCGTAAAGCGACTAGAGATTACTTCTAATCTCTAGTCGCCATATGTCAATGATAAATATTCATGAACTTTAAAATGCGCGTGCGAACGCCGTTATGGGTAACCACTAACCAGTCTGAATATTATACATTCACTTATCTAAATAACGATCGGGCGATAGCGACTGGAAAAGCCCCACGGTTTTTAATCGTCGTAGACATTGAAGAAATTGTCTTCTCAAAATTCACTTACGGATGTCGACCTGAGCTACATACAATCTAAATAAACATATTTATATGGTAAATGCTTGTAATTATGGATATGGAACTATTTTTTTCCAAATATATGCGTCTTTATATATGCTAAAATATAGGTTTATACTGTAAACTAGAAGTTTTGCCCTACGTAGGTAATGTGAAAGCTTAAATGCCCATATTAAGGCCTAGTTCCGATTACATTACCAATATCAAACGTAAAGCTAAAAAAAACTGATTAAAAAAAAAAGGAATAAATCAGTAAACATTTTACCAAAGTCCAAACGTTACACGTACTTTAATTAAATACGATAAACAAGATAAAATTCTAGATTTCATTTGTTAAATTTTCATTCAATGCTAGTATACTAAGTAAACTTAAATGTTACCTTAACCTTCTTATCAAGCCGACCTTCGTATCGAGCGATAACTTTAGAGTTTAACCTAATAACTAATTTAAATAAATGTAAATTCTGCGTCCATTTGATAAACGTACTTACTTAATATGAAACTATTAGCATTATAATTACAAAATACTTAATACTCTTTCAACTTTAATTACTATGAAATCAATTAACTTGTTTTATGGCAAAGAGAACACTTTTACAAAACAATAAAATCGTTGCCTCAACTTGTATAAAATGAGTTTGATTCATCCATTATGCGGTTTAAGAGAGGAAAACTTTGGTGACAGATACTTTTAGAAATATTTGCTTTCCATTGTGTTGTCTTAAAAAGCGTAATATTATCGGAAATTATGGTTTACTAGTAATACGCTATAATTATTTCATCAGTTGTTCTATTATTTCTAGACAGCACAAAGTCAATTCATCCGCGAATTTTATTTAAGTACTTTTTTCTCGGCAACCTTGAACTGGAGACTAATTTATAGCAGATATATTTTAGGCTGTCGGATTAATAACTAAGTACGCCTTTTACTGGAGGGCTTAAAGGTACACGTAGTAACTTTTAATTTTGAACTGCAGTATAGACATCGCTGAAATAACTACTTCTCATTCTCAATTACCGTATATAACGCAATTCTGGGTCACTAGTGATGTACAACACGTTTCAACTTATCGATAGTCTGCGGACATGGCAAGGTCGTTGACCGGCGTGTCTGCTGCAAGCGCCGCTAAAATTACATCAGCCAACCTTGTCCGACACGGAACAATGCTGTCATTTTGCCGTAATACTGAATCATTTAGAAAAATAAATTTCACTTTAAAAGATCTATTGTGTTATGCAATAAGGTACTGCTAAATAGTTTTTATTTTTATTAAGGTATTGTCACCCTACTTTTGAGGATAAATCTTAAGACATTTTTATGATGGCATGGTCACCCTACTTTTGAGAATAGATCATAACACATACCTACCTGATTACTTTTTTAAAACTAATTGCAAAATTAATTACTATTAAATACAAATGTTTAGCTTGAAAACCAAATTAATACGAGTTTTTAATTATTTTCAGTGTATGGGTGAATTTAGAACTATTGCAAGGTTTCTCTAAGACGATATATATATACTATAAGAAGAAAATTACACGTCAAAGTCTAGACATTTCATTACCGTTTATAAATAAACCTATGCTGTAACTATTAATTCAACTATTTACTTAATTTCATAGTTCACATGTTACAGGAACTTCCTGTAATCAATGTTTACATATATTATGTACATAAATAAACAAGCCTAGGGTGACCATGTTTATGAAATCTTGACGTTGCAAATCCTTGTCATTTCTCAGTTTAGATTACCTGGAAACGCCTTTTGCTCTTCATGCTGCATTGTAATAAGTATTTTTTACCTGAACTAAAAACTGTTAATTACAAATCGACCTTCACAGTTACTCAGAAAATGATACGACGCTGGTTAAGTCTATAGTATGCTGTTTGTTGAAGATTTGACGTCAATAGATTGACTCAAATCAATAGGATATTTGATTAATTACGTTTTGGGTATTTTTGAGTTATGATATTGCTGCGAAGTATTTTATTAAATTATATGACTCTAAATTGTTGCAATTATCGACAATGCGTGGGGACTGCAAAATATGGTTAAGTATTTATTAGACGGTATAATTTTCGATTTTTTACTTATGGTACGCTATAGATACGCGCTTTTTTATTATTAGTTCCTTGCCAGAGGTGTCAAAAGTTTTGAAGGTATAACGAGATGTTAGAAATTATTCTAAGAATCAAGGCTTAAGCCCAACAAAAGGAGATTGCATTCCGAAACACAATATGATAACACTAATTTTAAATGAGCGGAGGCACGCAATGTGATGCCAAATCAACGACCGTAAAAGTTGTACCCAGTTCACGTGAAATATTCACCACGTAAGACGGTTTAGCCAATACATCTCATCCATTGAACCATCAAAGTGAGAACACTTTTTCCGCTGAAAGCGGTTCCGGCAATGTAAAATAATCATGAAAATAGCGGATATGATCGCAAGCCACAATAAATGATGTAACACTCGGCAGACTTGCACGAGACAAATTCCTGTAAATCAAAATAAATTATTATTTATTAACTTACAAAAAAATCTACAAAGATCTTGACAGCAAAAGTGGGTGAGCTGTCGCTTACGACTGCTTTTAGTACAGGTTTAAAATATTGCAATGATTATAATAATTTACGATTAAATTATAATAATATTTGCATATTCTTTGCTGAGATTTGGCATTTTGTAGTAGGCGTAGGTATTAATCTGTCTTTACGCTTTAACTTAAACGAAGAGAACCTAGATGTCGCTTGTATGGTACTGCTCTTAAAAAATATCCAAAGTCAAACTAGGTCGTCAGCATATTTTGTTTAGACTTTAGATGATGGGTATATCTAATCAAAATGCCTAGTATCAATATAGGCCTAGGGTATTTCACCATTAAGAGAACCACAGTTCACACAAATCACATACCACATGATTGTCTGTCTTTCTCTACTTTGAAAATACTTCAATTTTAAATAATGTTTATGAACTTTTGTAATATAGCGATAAAATGAATAAATGATCACGATAAAGCTAGAAAACGCTATTATGAACTACCCACAAAAATTAAAAAGTAATGTAATGAATGTTATGACAAGAATCACGCGCATAACTATATGATGTTTTTTTTTTCATTTTGCTAAAAAGGTGTACAATTCTTATGAAAAGTATCTTTTGAAATATTGTTGAATGGAAGATGTCCACAAAATGTCACAATAATCAGTCTACAATAGCCTTATTATTGCATCCCTGTAATGTAATTGACGTTAATTGTTTATTTCACAGTAACGCAATTTCAAAAGAATAAGGAAAGAAAAGAGAGTGTACAGTTGCGTGGAATCTATTGGTTTTAATGAGATATTAAACCTAGGTGTCGGAAATAGTTAGGCCCATCTTACTTAATAGTTAGGACCATCTTATAGCTTTAGGTATCTTCAAGCGTCAGGTTGCTTACTGGGCCAATTGGACAAAGAAGCAACGGTTTTGAATTCGACCGGGTCTATGTGTCTGATTTTTCTTAACATGTAAGGTGCATTGCCTGAAATAATCTTGACAGTGATCTTCTCACCGATGTTGTAATGATGGAAAAGTCGGAAAGTTCGTTTCGGTTTTAGCCTATAAATGATTTGGACATTTACAGGCTGAAACCAAAATGGGTCATCTTAATAAGATCTTTTACTTGGGCTTGTGCATTTCAGTCTCTAGATCCCCAGCGCGACGCAAAAAAATCTTAGCTGCTCTGCTAAAAGTAAGTGCAATGTGGGTCGGTACAACCCCACGTGACCACGGCTGCTGCAAAGCGCCCGAAACTTCGGGCCGTAGTTATTATATTTTTACAACAAGTTAACTTATACATTTTGTGTTATAAACTGTTAAACGTGTTTTAATTAAAGGTGCGATATGTTTTACCGTATCTAGAGTCTAGAACACACCAGTCTAATAAGTTAATTGGTTCCGTCACCACGATTTTATTACCGCATTTCCGCTAACGATAACCAATAATAGATAGTGATATTGTAACTTAACATCCGCTTTGATACTAACTTAACCCCTTTGTCCTTTACTTTCAATAATATTTTTTTTTTACTTTTATCAACATATTGTTTTGTAGTTTGTATCAATTGTACATTTGAAAAGACTTTTTGTTCGCCCCCGAAGTTCAATGGTCAAACGCGTTTGCGTCAACCACGACAGCTGGGTTCGAGTCCCGGGGAACTAATGAATTGTTTCGAACGGATAAGGCGCAATAGTTTGAACTTGCCTATAAATAAAATCCACGGCCAAGAGGGTGCCGTGGCCACGATAAAAAATATGTTCTATAGCGACCAATTGCGATTTCTAGAGAACCTTTGCTATTAAAGACATTTCCTGAGATAATTTGTCTAACAGATATTAATATTAATACTTGCCCTCAAGGAGGTCAACATAAATTGTTCGATGCCACTCGTCAAGCAATTGCGCCTTGGCATTGTTTTTGCGAAAACTTTATTTCCGTCAATACAATAATGCGTGGTGAATTTAAAATCTATGTCCTTAAATGCGGTACTTAAAATGAGCTTTGAGAAGGGACTACTAGTACAGCGTATACCTACAGTTTTTGCGGATTCTGTAAGGTCTTATGAATAAAAAAATTTAGTATACAAATATATGCTATGCTATACTTAATCACTTTTATATTTTAAGAAAACAAGCTAGTTAAGCTTATTGAAAAAGTGGTCATCATGCTCGACTGCATACAACGAACTTCAGGGTCTAGTTCAAATTCGGATTTTTAAATAGAAACTAGTAACAGCGAGAGCATGTTTCAGAGTTTATAGCTCAGCGGTGGGACTGAAACGATTAGAGATTTTTTTACAATGGTATTAATTTTCAATAACCTTTAAAATTGTTGAAGGCTTATTTTGTAAAATAACATTATACGTAAGCCGTCCATTAATACAGCTAACTGGAAATGTTTTTTGCTTCCTTGTATTTATTTGACCTTTAGTGACGTAGAAAATAGTATAATGTGTTATAAATATTAATTCTGACTTTCATTATCTACCTAAGGTTATCTCATTTAGTGAGGCAATTAATACGAAATCAAACTAATATAGACTCGGGCCAAGTGTAAAGTGGAACCAGTATGTTATATATTTATAGCTATTTATTATAGTCGGAAACTTATCAGCCAAAGTTAGTTCTTCGATCTGAAATCGCATGGAAATGGTTTAGCCGTTTATAGTTAGCCTATTTTAAAAGATGAATCAAGATCTTAACAGTGAACAGTGAAGCTTTCCTGGGTTATCAAAGAGTAAAATATTTTTTGATTCAGACAGGTAGGTAGATTTAAAAAACAGAGGGTTTAACAAACTCGTAAGCTTAATCCCTTTATGATTGATCTCAATGGTTATATTCATTTGAAATCTTTAATATTTTTTACATTGCACGTGAAGACACTATATAATTAAAAATCGAAAATAAATTGAAAAACATTTCGACTCGTGCAGGACTTGAACCGGCATCGTTAGCGTTCCGTGCTCTACCAATTGAGCTACCGAGTCCTTATAAACACTCTGAAAGGTATCTACAAGTGTATCCCTTTAAGATATGCTGTTGATTGTTTTCTGGCCGTTTAAGTTGCAAATATTCCCTTAAGGAAATGGCGCTATGATAAATTCTCCCACAGCATACTGATAGGCTGCTGAAAGTCACGAGGTGCGAGACCTTTGAGAATGCGTGATGAGGACGACAGCAGTGACTGTTGGCTGTTTATTTTAGTAGCTGTCAATGATTACTAAACAGCAACAAAATGGCCGATTCCGCGTGAAGCCTATATGTTATTACCCTATCTATATTCATATTACAGAATGAAAATATCTCAAAACCATTGTCGAATTTACGAATTTTACAATTAGTAAGATCAATATATTTTCTATTCGGTTTTGAAACATACACATTATCATATTACAGCATTATATACTTATTATAAAGATTATGTCATTATTACCGAGCGAAAGACTTACTTTCAACGTATAGATTTACAGATAAGTAATGATGAAGAAAACGTGATTCAGCGTCAATTATATTTGACAAGAGAACAAATAAATTGCACTTTTAACGTTCGTTTTACAACCTATTGTAAATAGTTATATTGTTTCTGATTACCTAATTAAATGGAGTAAGGGTAACTAAGAAGCCATACCTCAATGCAAATATTGCTTCGAGTTAAATGCAATCTCGTTGTCATACTTTCGTATGGCTTCCTAGGCTGAGTACTAGAAAGTTAAAAATTAAACCGAAATTCGCCATATTAAAACTTACTACTTTATGTAATGTTATAAGTATGAAGAAAGAAATGAACTTCCGGTCTGTTTAAAAAGGGTAACGCAATCTCTATTAATTACTTTTAAAAAGTGACGAGAGTTCATACATGAGTTTAAATTTATTTCTCATCAAAACTATTTATCGATATCCTTAGAATATTATAAACTCTGTATGTGGCACTTTAGTATCATTCAGAATTATCATCGATAATGTTGTGAAATAAATATACAATAAAATAAAACTAATCGCTCCATTTAAATAGTAATTGGTCAACACAAACTAAGGACCTAAAACTTACAGATATGTATCTACTCTATAAAATACTTGTTAAACTATAGAAATGGTAAAAACAAGCTTCTAGTATGTAATTGAATAATTAAATGAAATTTCACTTAAAGAAAAGCTATGAAGTATATTACACAAAATACATTCTTCGATTAGGATAACTTGTTTACTTCATTATGGTGCCCCAAAAGCTATATCTATTGTTTACAGCTCTTAAAAATCCAAGCCACAGGCATCCGTTGATTGTCCATTGCTTCAGCGCAAAAAAGAGGATATGACAAAACATTGGTTGAACATTGTTATAGATTACAAAATAAATTTACCCCACAGCAGCATTTATTTCGTCGAGTTTTGTTTACATATTTGCCACTATACGGTAGTATAGTAGTACCGTATAAACAATTACATTACTTATGAATGAATACTATTTTCTTCGAAGTAAGCATATTGTATACGTGACAAGAAGTTGAAAATAACGTTTGGAAAAACGCGCGGCATATTTAGAATTTTGTTTGAATATTTCGTAGCCTCTATGATAATAACGAGTTGTTAATGCAGGGGGGAATTCCGGTAAGGAGTTAGGTACGCAAGTTTAAATACGGTTTTCCTCGAAAACCTCTAACAGATACCCAGTAATAATCTTAATTGATTGAATTGCCTGTGATTTTGCCTTGCGCATAAATAGTAGGAAGGCTGGAATGTGAAGTTATGCGACGATAATCATATTCTATCTTTTCAACCATGAATAAACCCTACCAATGTAAGAGACATCGTAGTAGTGATATAAAAGCTTAGTACATTGTATTTCCTACGTCGATAAATTTTGTTGGCGTTTATATATTTTGACTCATATAATATAACTTAAAAACGATATAGACTTACTGGAGAATTGTTGAAGAAACAAATTAATGTTTGACACAAAAACTATTCGTGGATTGTTTATAATAATTGAACAGTATACAGAGTATAGTATCAACTTGCTACTGTCAGATGCCTTAAGAGTTAGATGAAATGTTTGTCTATCGTGAAAATAATATTAAAAAAATTACACAAATTAAAATTAACTGTAGTAATGGGTGATTCTGGTAAACGAACATAAGGGCATTTTGTACTTAATGGATACCTTCAACTATTTTGTTATTGTGGAAAGGTAAAGGTTAAATTTTCTATTGGTAAAAAGGTAAACATCGCAGTGGGAGATTTTAAACTTTTGTTCCCAAGATAAGCGGCATAAATCATTATCGCTTGTCACAAGTTCTGAGTTACTGACCCCCTCGATTTCTCAGTACAGTGTACTAGCGTACTGTAACACTGTATGCAGGATAAAATGGAAACTTATTTTTTTATCAACTTAAGTACAGCATGGTTTAAACATGGCGGTCGATCGCCGGCGCCACTCAGTACATTCTCAACCGTCGGCGGAGATACGCGCTAACACACTTTAAATATATTACGACAACTTTCAAATAAATCATTACCATTTGTTCTCAATGTGTATTGTGCGTTAACGAGGCGAACTTTTTCATGAAAACAACCTTGACGAGTTATAGTTTTCGACTTATTGAAAAAACGTGTGTGCTCTCGACGCGTGTATGCTAAATAGCCGGCATTTCGGAACACGTTCAATTGGTGAAGGTTAACAATAGGCGGAATAAGGACTGACCAGTGTTTTCCAAAACGTAACTGCATTTCGGGTGAGTGACATCTGAAAGGAGCTAGTTACAGCTTTATTTTTAAACTCGAAACACGAGGGCGGGACGCGCAGACGCAACTATTTTTGGTTCACGACTCGTTCACACCTAGGCTTAGAATTCATTCTCACGTTTCAAAATAAATTATCATGGCGTTTTGCGGTATATTAAATTATACGATAGAAAATTTAAATAATTAATAATAATTTTATCAATTAAATATTAGGTATTTTAAAAGGGCACGCACGCTTCCTATTGTTTATTTTAATGTAAAAAGATATTGTTGGTGAATTAAGTGATTTATTATATAAAATGTCTGAAGTTGTAAGTAAAAACTTTCTAGGATCACTGTAATGAACATAACTATGAACATTTTAATGTCAAAGACCTTCTGAAATTCAATAAACCGAGAGAAAGTTTAGTTACTCTGTTTGCTTTATCGTCTATAACTATTGATAAGTTTACAGGTTCCTATATAAAATGTATGAATTTTCATCATGTTAAATAAAAATATATTTTAAACACTAGCAAATGTTGACACTTGTCAACGAATATACGCTACCCTAGTGAACTATTTATGTTTTATCACACTTTAAATGAAGTACGAAATAATTTTCTAAAAATTATATAAATATGTAAAAACATATCACTAAATGAACATAAACATTGGTTTTATGCATTATATAAAGAATAAAATAATCTTACTGTATTACTTGAAATTATATAAAAGCATCTGTTTCAATTTTGAGCCTTGAAACAAAAAAACTTGTTTCGAGTGAACGTAAATTCTGAACGACGCAAATATATGTATTGATACATAATAATGTACACGCGGTCTACTGTAATCAAATATTCGACCTTTTTGAAACTTTACACTATATTATTTACATACAGTCGTGTCAACTCGAGGTGTTTCTTATGTGGTTTTGAACTAACAATTAATGTCCTAATATTTTTATAATACTTATTATTATTATTCAATAAATATTTTCAAATAAGTTTAACTAATATATCGCGTTTTAAACCGTCAAAGTGTTTTATTGAAATGTGTACTACTCGCGTAAACTATAGACAGTATTTATGAAATCACATATTCAAAATAAGTAATAGTATAGAAATAGTGTTTAATTATTTCAAACTAGCTGTGTCAGCGACTTCGTCCGCTTAGAATAGTAAATTTGGGCATCCAAATTTGTTTTTGCAAACCTCCTTTTGATCATAAATTTAAGCTATTATCAGTAGACAACAAATTAAAAAATAGTATATATACTATTTTTTAACGAGAAATAATTATTTTCCAAATTTTTTAGATATCCCGAATCGTTTTTGCAGCAGTACGCATCAGAAACCCACAGAGATTAATTATTTTCCCCTTTTTTCCACATTTTCCGCTGTTTCTTCGCTCTTATTAGTCACAGGATGTTTTGTAGGTTAAAAGCTTTCTCGATGTATTAATATTATTATATTCTGTACCTACACACAAATAATTTTTCAATTCGAACCAGTAGTTCCTGAGATTAGCGTGTTTAAATATGCAAACAGACAAACAAACATACAACTCTTCAGCATTATATATTAGTATATATAGGTTAAAAGAAAATGAACAGACGTAAGTTCACGCCTAAATTAGTTAAATGATACAAAGAACGAAATGAAAAAAAAAGAGTGAATAACTTCATTGTATTTATTACTGAATGACAGTGGATATTATTAATGGTCCTATTCCAAGAAGTGTGGACCCAAACCATTAGCAGCCGTGGGATTAACCACGGCGCTTGTTCAAAGGAATTCTTCTGGCCATGGCGCCAAAAGCTTTATGAATGGAGCCTAACGTTGTTGATATTTATTATTTGGCGGGAATTGTAACCCGTGGTGACGAAAATAATACATAATATTAAGATTGGTAGTCCATTTTTGAAATAGTTTTGTGCCGAGTTAGGTTTTATTGGATTTTTTAGAATGGTTAGGAAACTAAGCAATTCATAGAAGGGTTCGTAAATTAGGGAACTAGCTGAAAAATAACTCATGAAATTTCAATACTCATATAATTTACAACAGATGAGAAAGTAATTTCGTCTACTTAGTAAGTACTAGGAACTAATTGCTTAGGCATAACTTGTATGATCAGATAGGTATACAATACTGTTTACATATGCGGTCTGATATTCGATATAACATATTAAATAAAACGTTAAAGTTTCGTTCGAAGTTTCCGCAGGTATTCAGAAGCTAACGCCCTATGTTTGTCCCTATGTCGTTATGTTATAAAAAAACAACAATTGATTTATATGACCAATAACTTAAACGTTAAAAGTTAGTACGATTTGCGTACAGACTATAAAGAAGAGGTATATATTAAATTGAATATGAGGAAACATCATTTTACGTTAACATGATACAATTCATTTGTTACATTATTATCAATATATGTATGAACTATTAACTTTATTTTGACCTTAAACCCCTAGCCAAGGGCACACGAAACTAATAATAACGACAATGGTATCAAACTCCTAAATTTACATTTTCCTCATTCTCAGAAGGCGAACGCACACCATAGCTACATTTATAGCTTATACCATAGTGAAACCAGTTTTGATAACGAAAAAGCTAATATTAGCCATTCGTACTCGCTAAACAGACATCGACAATCAAGTCTATATTACGCTAATTTGTTGTCTGATCGAATCGATAAAGTATCTTTGAAAACTATTTGAATTTTATGTTAGTGCAAACAATTGGTATTATTATTTCTTGTTCGTATTTCGATGATAATTAAGTAATAAGTACACAATTAACCAGTTTATACTGTCTTTTGTGATATTCGAATTATAATAAAAACATAAGTAAATATAAAAAAAAGAAAATCATATACCTAATTAAACTAAATGCAGAATCTATCTAGATTAATATTATAAAGCTGAAGAGTATGTTTGTTTATTTGTTTGTACGCGCAAATCTCAGGAAATACCTACTGCCTTAGACTGCGAATAAACAGAGGGAAATGTGGAAAAACAAGGGGAAAGTTTGAAGGCTTTCGGAAAAATATGATATTCATGTATTTATTTTATGTCACCATGTTACCTAAAGAGGAGCTTATAACTTAAAAAACCTTTTCTACGTAAATCATGCACGTTCCTCTCTTTAATTAATAATTTTTGTTTAAAAAAGGAATTGTTAAGACTTTTCTACCCAACCCGAACGCAACTGTTATGATTAATACCGGGTTTCGAACTCTGTACCTCTCGGAGTTAAGTTCAAAGGCGCGAGTGATCTCACTTTTACATAAATCCTTTTAACTGGTCTTTTGTAGTAAGTATACTATAGAGTTGTTATTTATATAATAAACAATCTAATTATAAGTAAATCACTAAACACATCTTGAAATATAAACTTTAATTACTTTCATACACTCAATTAACTTAATTAATTATATTTATATCAGATAGACAATTTAATTATTGTAACCTCCATACAAGAGTATTGAATATATTCTAGAGATTTCGTTTCCTTCCTTTGTATAATTCATAGGTTTATTTATATTAAGTTTACTTAATTATTAACCGTTAAGAAGCTGTACTGTACTAATAATGTTTTTTCTTAAAATTTACTAACGATTTTTGCGTAGTTAACCTTAAATATTTTTTTAAGACTGTGTATATACGGGTCCTATACCAGCTTAGAGTAAAATATTCACATCGTAAAGATGTAGGCTTCAACGATTATTACAGTATTATAATGTCGATACTTGATAGATTATTTTAGACTACAGTATGTAAACACTCTCACAAAAGCTATTAATTAAAAGTCTGATAATAAAAAGACAGCTGTACAAATGTCAGGCAACCAGCGATTGTGGAAAATTTTACAATATGTATACTTACTCGTTGAAACCAGTTCATGCAACGTGTCTAGAAATGTATTTCTTCTCAAAACTTAACAAAAAGTATGCTGAACCTGCTTACTACTTGGATGAGTTACTAGAACACGTGCTTAAAAAATAAGTACAACTCTACAGGTCAGTAGAACCCAGTGTTAATATTAAGAGGTAATATTCGACGGCCTCGTTGGTCTAATGGTAGCAATGTATATCTAATAATCAACGGGTCTTAGGTTCGATCTCCGCCGGGTCCAACAGATTTCTAATCTATATCTATACTAATATATAAAGCGGAAGAGTTTGTTTGTTTGTTTGAACGCGCTAATCGCAGAAACTACGCGTTCGATATGAAAAATTCTTTTTGTATTGGTTAGAAAATTTGTCGAGGAAAACTATAAAACATCGCACTGTGATTAATAAAAGCGAAGATACAGCGGGAAATGTGAACAAGACGGGGGAAATTTTTCATCTGTGTGGGTTCAAAGGCGTACGCTGCGAAAACGGTTCAAGATGCCTAAAAATGTGTGTAAAAGAATGATTCCTCTTTTAATGATCTACACAAAAGTCCGCGACGCTATTTATCTATCTTTTAAGATTAACTTAGGTACAAGAACGACGGGATGAGATGCGATCGCCGTCGTGGCTAATAGCTTAAGTTTATAAAAATGCAAAAACTAATATGGATGCGCAAAATGACGATTCTCGCGGACGAAGTCACTGGCAGAGCTAGTCAATTTATAATTTTTCTGAAACATATTTGTCTTCGCTTGGAAATCTGGATTCTATATGGGTGGTAGGAATATCAAAATACCGTCCAGGTCACGCACCACAGTCCGCAGACGAAAAAGCCGTGAAGTTTTATCACGTTTCGGGTTCAGTCTGTGGATTTCGAAATAGGTCGACAGCACACCGTGTGAGATACTATAGGCCGGGGTATTACACCTAGCAAGTGAACTCCATGATTGTCTGTCCTCCTCTATCATTAAAAAAAGAGGCTGAAGATTCAATACCCTTAAAATAAAACGCGCAATTCAGTCGTAGGACATGCATAAGTGTCTGTTTCACAAAAAGAAGATGGGTGGACGAGGGAGAATATTCGTGCCACACCCGGTATTTGAAAGACATATAGTAATAAATGGATTTCATAATTTTAAAATTTACAAACACAAAAGAAACTTTCTTCGTTTTTTAACCTTGTTCTAATTTGTAAAGGCAAAATGCTTTTAATTAAAAATGCAATACAAGCAGCGCCATGTAAACGGGTTCTTTATGGAAAGTCGTTGAGACAGCATTCCGTGCAAACCATCTGATTTATAAATAAGCGGATGACAGCTCTTCTAACTTGGTAGAATGTTGTCTAATTAAAGTTACTGACGGTAGCATAAAAAATTGTACAACAACGATATCTTACAGGTATCTTATGTCTAGCTTCGTCCCTTAGGATGAGCCTTCTTCTTCCTCATTGTCAATTATGACATTTTCTAAAGGCTCTTTGCGCCATACTTAGTTATACTCTTTAAAAAGGTGCGAGTGGTTCTATACACTAAAACCATCTCCACAAGACTTGGAGACTCCAGTTTTTCTGGAATATTGATAGTTAAAGCAGTAGCAATAGACAAATAGCTATGCGTACTTAATAACTTTTGTCTAGTTGTCAAGGGGTTCAAATTGATGGTAAAGAGATATAAAATATATGCGCGCTCTTTTATTTTTTTTATTTGTTTCTTATTAATTATCGAAATGTACCATAACTTTCCTTGATATGTGGGTGGTCTATTTCACTATATTTAAGTTTTTAACAGCTACCTCATAACTGTATAGCCAAAGAAACAAACTCTTAAGCATCTTCTGCACAAAAACGATGACACCGAATTGTCTATGGATATCAATGATTCAAGAAAATTCTTCATGTTTATTTCGGATAATTCATATATTTATATCCTAATACGCAGTAGGAACATAACCAGATAAACCTGATTCTGACCACCGATGTGTTGAATGACATAGAACTTGAAAATTTACATAAAATTATGCGATATAAACATAATATCAAACGAATAATTGGCACAGTTACGTTTTCAGTAGCGATCCAACTAGTGGTGTCCTTTTTACAATACAAATTTTATTACAACATAATTAAATCGTTTTTTCTAACGTCACCCTCTCTCCATCTCTGACATTTTCAGCGACATAAACGTTAAGAGTAAGTTTCAGAAACCTTCTAGAATAAATTAAGTTCGACAGTTGTTTGCGAATTGGGCCATTTGTCTATCATCTTAATAGGTTATCAGTTGTTAATAATAAATAAGATAAGTGCTATCATAATTATTGTGTAAACATTGAATTGTTGTTCATCCCAGCAATCACATTAAATCTTACCTTTGGAATTATAGAAGTGATCCAAAGCTTTTGATTCTACAAATTCTTCAAGTTGATTAGTGAACTATGATTACATAGTATGTAATATGTCGTAATGTTAAAAAATAATTATATGCAAAGTTTATTGAAAAATTAATATAAAAGTCACATCTACGAAAATCTTATTATGTTTAAATTGTGTTAGGCTTTCACGGCCATCGTTCAGCATATCATTGTTTTTCGTGCTGTTCGGCCGACGTGAGCGAGAAGAGGTTCTCGACGTTTCGCCATCACGTGCGGACGGCATCATCAGGAGATGTTAACTCCTCTATTGCTCGAGCTCATTTTCGTATTTGTTTCTCTAATTTCGTTTCACAAAACGTCATCAACATCAGCAGCAAAGTATTTCCCATAAAAGCTTATACAGCTTAACGTGTATATATTTAGTATGTACCTGTATGTAAAAATTATAAAGATCCAAGACAAGATTATTATAGCGTATTTGTCGTTTATCCTATAATGGAAGTTTCTTCAATGATAAATATTATCGTATTGTTTTGCGCTGATTGTGACCTTTGACGGCCTGTTACTATATTTGCAAAACAACCCCTGCGAATAAACAAGTCGTTCTATAATTATACCTATAACTTTAAAGTATTCATTTATACAGGGAATTTACAACAGTAAACAGAAATTCAATAATGATGACGTTGATACATCTTAAATTGAACGCAGTTTTATCAATGTTATCATTACCATCATCAACAAAATATAGTAAATTACAATAAAATTAATACGTAGTGTATCAGTAAATTATCAGCGGAAACTTTTACCGAACACAGGCTAGCTTTTAGTATTAAACAAAAATCATGTAACCTTATCGGTACTAAAAGTACAAGTTTAGTTATTTACTTGCAAAGCAGCGAAGTTTAGGCTTTATTTGTTGTATTAGGTACCAAATTACAACTTAGCGATCGCTGTCAATTCCCTTAACAAAATATGCATTACTGAAGATGGCTACTGGAAACTACCCATAGAATTTATCCTTGGTTCCTGGTACTAGAATATATTTGAAAAATGTAAACTTTATCAACATAATCAACTTGAGTTTACCAAACGCCTCTAGTTATTTCGAATCTTAGCATCGTATACTTTCCATTGTTGACTACTGTTGTGAACGAGACGTCTTTTTCTTAATTGAAGTTCTGAGTACTATTAGTAATGATTTTGACGCTGTCCAATGCGTTTATAGGAGACCACAGTTTTAACGGCTTTAAGCTTAAAATAGAGTAAATAAAATCGAAATTACTGAAAAGACAGTTTTGTTATAATCTTTTTTTTTAATTACCACTAAAATTAATCTACTAAAGATCTTTTTTATTCGGCATAGGTATTGAATATGATTGTAGTGTACGCATATAATATATAACACCAGTTGAAGGGAGTTCATACGGTCATCGATCTACTTTGTGAACCTTATCGCAGGGCTTAAGCGCTTACAACTTTTCCACAATGCTAGCTTGATGTGTTTTCCATCGAAAGTATAATAATTCGTATCTTAATGACCATAATTCTTAATTATTAGTACCAAGTTTCCATCGCCTTCGTGACTTAATGACACGGGCACGTAGCCCTGGGTTCGAATTTTAGGGATTATTCAAAAAAGTATAATTAACAACTTGTTAGAAAAAGTATTTGAAACAGATACAGGAATGTCGTGTGCCCCGAGTACACGAGATTTAGCTTTTTAGTTTCCAAAAAAGACGCTGTATTTTTAAAACTATGTAATATAAATAAACCGGCTTGCAGCAGTAATAAAACTAAAAACATATTTTAGTAGTAGCATTAGAGTCCGTCTTTACTCTGAGAAAATTATAAATACATCGAATCAAATGTTATCAACATTAATTACAGTAATTTAACTTGTAAAGAAATATTTTTAAGTTCACGATAGAAAAATACTAAAAACAATAGGTTAAACATAATATCGCAATAATATCAACACAAATTATTTAAAATACAGTCGTTTTACGTATATCAATTGAAAACAGATGTCTACGTATTAACTGCGCAATACGTTTTGAATAACTATTAATTCATGCTTTATTCAATAATAATGGATCAATATTAAGCACCATTTACGTACACAATTGTTTCTTTTTCTTAAAACGAAACTAAAAAGGCAAAAAAATATGTTAAGTAATGCTTAAATAGGCTTATTTATGCAGACTATACAAAAAGGCTAAATTAACTTGCAAAAAAGAGCAACATAATTATTCGTTTTAATCATCAATCTACAAAACCTTAACCTTCTGAAACCGAAACGCCATTAAACTCAACGGCTTTTCCATCTGTGGAGGGTGACTAGTGATCCACTTTTTAAGTAATGACGAAGTCCAACATGTTTCATAAGCATTAAAAATGTTGAACCCAGTGGGGATCGAACCCACGTTTGATTATTATTAGCCATTGCTTACCAACCATAACACCAACGAGCCAGTTGAAAAATGAAAATGTGTATAGTTCGTGACCGGAGTAAAAGGGTTTTATTTTGTCACAGTGGACACAATGGTGCAAAGGGTGGCGACGGACGAGCGGCCATTTGAGACGCCGTCATCTGATGAAAGCGGCTTGGGCAGAGACAGTCCTACCGATGACTCGGAACCAGAAGCAGCTTTAGTAAGTTTACTCAAACTTAATTAAGTTCCCAGTGGGAATTCCCAGACGTAGTATGACTCAATATATGATGATAACAATAATGTATACACGGTAAACCACCATAACTAGGTATGTACTAATCGCGTCTACAGACACAACAATTTCATATTAAAATAGAAACAATTATTATCTATCTAATCAAGTATTCTGGCTGATACAAATTGAAATATAAGAAAAAATATCCAATCATTTAAGACGTTGTCAAAACATAATCATTCCACGGCCACCTTATAAAAATTTAAAATGGAAATAAAAACGCCGCAATTCCAACATATCTGCCATGCCTCCTTCGTTCATTGATGTACTTGTCGTTGTGGTAGTTAGCTACCATACATTAGCTGTTATAAAAAATATTACGACCGTGCGCAACCAAGGCTGTAAGAATTTCGATGTTTGTAGAGGGACGTGTAAACGAAGTAACTCAATACATGCAAATATTCAAACAGATGTAATCGATGATCTTGAAGCTTGCCCAGAATGCTGTTGTGATGAAGAAATCTTAAACCAAACTTGAAATATATGGATATATATTGCAAAGTCTTGTAAAGTGCCATGTCCGTGTTGACGAAGAAATTGGGAAGGCAAAGGAAATTACGGAATATCGCCGAGAAAATTGTCAACGGATGTCTGTTTGCTACGGTTTCTTTGGCCTTTGCAGAAATAACGTTAACGGTGTTGTTGATTATTCTCTAAACACCAAACGCAATGGCTGTTTTAAGATTATGGAATAGGAGGAAACAGATTGCAAAGAAGATTGGATCGCTTCTCTTTGATTCGTTATTATGGGCGGCTTTTATTTTTGGTACTTACATTTTAATTGCATTCTGATGATCTTGTAACGTACTTCTATTGCAATAAATAAAAAACAAAACATAAGTAATTCTACCTAAATAAAAGCTCCGTTTAATTTGTGATTTAATTTTTAAAAGATTTTATAATTCACGCATGGGAATTCTTTAAAAACCTTTAAATATTTTTTTACATGTGCACATAATAATATTTAAATTTTCATAATTTGGCAGCCTTCCCATTCCGAACGTATTCTACCAATGATAACCAATCCGTAGCTATCTAGGCTAAAATATTCGGTCAACTTTTACTAACTCATACTTGTCACTATGACACTTTAATTTGATTTAGACATGGACAGTGTACAGTACCTGCCAAAAAGAAATAAGCGAATAAGTTTAAAGTATTTCGTATATACTAAATAGTGAGTAATTGGGTTTTGTCGAAAACGCAGTTACGCACTATGGTTTACTAACAAAAGTTATAAATATCCCAATTTTCATGTCTGAGAAAATATTATCAAATATCTACCAGGGTGATACATTGGGGACTGATGGTGATGCATTACTATGTCGTAAAATTGAGGAAGATTGTGTAAGGATTGTTCAATTTAAATCGCATTTAGTTAGTATCGTATTAGTCGTTATTTACTTAGATTTGAACGAGACAAAAATTACGACTTAGTGAAGATTTAGGTATTTTGTTTTTGTCATCTTGCCTAAATGAATCGCGAAGAGTTAGAGAACATCGCATCGTCTATAAGCTGATGCGTATATCATATTTGCTTATAAAACCAAAGCTCCTCAATTTTTCTTAATAAGATTGGTCTAGTTCTTATAATGATTTTATTCGATAGTCAAAATACAAACTAAAATTTAGTTTTAGTTCAAATAAAAAGCTTCTTAGAATAATTCAATGATATTAATAACATTTTATTTTTCAGGTTGTTCCACCAGATGGCGGTTGGGGTTGGGTAGTGGTAGCAGCGTCATTTATTTGCAACTTTATCGTTGATGGAATACTTTTTTGTGGAGGGTCTTTTCTGAAGCCCATTCAGAATGAATTTGCTGTAAGTACTAAAGTATCCTAACCATTTATTGTCATGCCAGTAGATCAGACCCTTGTTTATCCTGGATTCGAACCTTGGTATCGCCTTAAACCATTAAGATATGGAGGTGCTGTGGGTAGCATTTTTGTATTTTGTGACTTCTAATATGATTATTTTCTTGACACATTGCGTGATATTTAAATTCGTAAACCAGATACGTAACCAGTTTGAGAACTTTAAAAACAAGTCTACATATTTTGCGAATTTAATGTATCGATCGAACTGAGTAGAGTAGGTATTTAGTGTCATGTGACTCGTCGACCACACCCTCAACCTGACGAAAAGATCGTCACATGTGAGGTCATAACTATACGTACACAATAAAGGTGGAACAAAAGAAAAATCCGCCATAAATTTTATATACCTGTGGCACATTGATTTCTTTATTAATATCTAATATTAACTCAACCCGTCGCAGGTTCAAGTTCCACCAGTGTCAAGAATTTAAACATTATTACTAACGACTCAGGCTCATTACGCTTTTGCGACAATTATCCTGTTCCAATTTAATGATTATATGCATTAGTACATTTTTTAAATTAACTTTTAAAATTAGTCAGCTTTATTGCCGTGTAATTTTGTCAATTGACTGAACTCAAAAACTAATGAGTCTAATATTTTAGTCTAGTTCCGCATACGTAGACGGTTTTGCGTAAACTCGTGCATGGGTTTTCTGACGGTCTACATTAGATAATAAATTAGTAACAAACGGTTAATGTGCTTTTAGAGTTGCTCGGAAGACACCTTTCAGTTCCGGGATTCAACTCTCAGCTGTTACACAAGATATTCTTAGAAATACTGAACAAAAATTTTGCCCAACTAGCATTCGATCCTGTAGAAAGTGTGAACTGCAGTCGTGTTTACTAACCACTAGACCAACGCGGCGGTTTTTCTTTAACACAAACAGTAAACTATAGCGCAGTTATTGCACAAGGCTGCAATATATGTAGGTCGCTGCAAGATTGAATACTAATTAATGAGTAGTAAATAGATCTTGGTTTAAAAATAATAAGTCGTTAGTCTAGTTTTTTTGGCTGCTGTTCCAAAACTGTCCTAGTCGGACAGTTTCGGATCAGATGCCAAAAAAACTTATTATTTATTGGAGCTTATAATATGCGATCGATTTGCAAATGATTAAGTTTTATAGAGACATGTGGCCCAAATTCAACATAAAAAGCACCAATGACAATCGAAGCTTAACCTTAAAAACGAAGCGTCAGTGTCACTTACGCGATAATGACGGTAGAATTTATATTTTTGTAACGGATATTTTTTTACGTTTTCATTTTAAACTAGCTGTGCCAGCGACTTCGTCCGCGAGAATCGTTATTTTGGGTATCCAAATTACTTTTTGCAAACCCCGTCATATTTATAAACTTAAGCTTGTCTGTCGTTCTTGCAAATTAATCTTAAAAGATAGACATATAGCATGGCGGTTTTTTTAGATCATAAGGGGAATCATTCTTTCATACACATATTTTACGTATGCTCCAACCAACAACAACATTTTTCAGTTCAAACTCGTAGTTCCTGAGATTAGCGTTCAAACAAGCAAACAAACTCTTCAGCTTTATATTTTAGTACAGAGTATAGATTAGATTAGTTGTACCCGCGACTTCGTCGGCGTGAATTTTGTGCATCATATTATTTATCCACGACATCGTCCGAGTCCCGTCGTTTCGGCAAGTAATTTCAAAAGATAGACAAATACTGTCGCGGATTTTTTTTAGATTATTTGTGAAATCCTTCTTTCATACATATTTTTTAGTTTCTTGAACTGTCTTCTCAGTGCACGCAACGGAAGCACTCAAATTGAATAATTTTCCCCGTTTTTTTATATAATTAGGTTTCCCTGTTTTTTTCACTTACTTTAGTGTCTTAGCTTTTGTTGGTTAAAGCTAAAGCGTTCCTAGATAAATGGTCTATCCAACACAAAAATAATGTTTCAATTCGAACCTCTCCCTGAGATAAGCGCATTCAAACATAGTACAAATTTAATTTCTATGTTTCTCTTATTGAGTAGGTATTGTGAGACAATGCCGAGTTCCAAATTAGCATATAGTAGTTAATAATGTAATTTGCCTTCATTCATTCATGACAGCTACCATTTGACATTACGATTTTATGAAAAGCTATGACAAATCATTTAAAATATCATGTACGTACGTTTCTTTGTTATTAAAAATATTCAGTTCATAGATAAATAGAAGTTGTTAAATAAATAGTTTTAGAAGACTTGACAATAGCTGTCTTGTGAAATCTCTTCTAAACCAAACATTTGATGTTTATGGAAAAATCTTATTTATCAGCAAGACGCATTATAAATAATGAATGACTAATTTAGCCAATCAATTTACAACATTTCTTACTTTCCTTGGCTATTTGTCTAATGATTATGTCTATGTTTGGCGTTAGGAAAAGTCGCCGGCGCGGGCGGCGCCTAGGGAAGGCGACAGGACGCGACGCGACTCGGCGCAAGTCAATTAATTATTTACACCATTCCAGTTAAATGATACGTCTAGTGTGTGAAAATTTACTATTTTCACTTTCTCAGCAACGGCGCCACAATTTGTGACGTTAATCCAAACAGCGCCGCGAAGTTTTACCCGAGTGTTATCTAATACGTAACTAAAAGGTCCCCACAGTCACAGTTACAATATCCAAATTTTTCGGTTATGGTACAAACCATTTTCTCCTCGCATCAAACATTATTGGGATCGCTTTGCATTCATTCTCAATTTAAAAAACGACAATACAACAAAATTGAAAAGTTCTAAAAAAATGCCGATAAATCTAGAAAAACTTATTCAAAAGTATGGCCCTCATGTATACAAGAATGAGTTGAATAGGGGGAAAAACACCAACTGGAACTGGAAACATCTTGTTAGAAATATGCGATGTGGGTTACCAATCACCTTAGATAACAAATAACTATCTAACGCTAGAACCTTATTTATTAACCTTCGTTAACAATCACATGAGGGCAGTTAAAGGGCGTCGAACTTTGATGGCCTCGTCAGTATTAAGTCTGAAATTACAAATATTTAATTGACGGACTTTTAGTGTAATGGCCTTTTAATGGTATCCTCCGGTAATTTGAACTAATTAAAATTATTTACGCGTTTGTTTGTTTTATCTAAACACAATATTTGATAACCGAACAGCCATTTGTGGTTAATTAACCATTAATTAATTATTGTTTGTTTTTTGATTTGTAACGATCTTAAAGTCGCTAAATGGTATCTCAATAGATGTATTGGTCTTTTGCCAGACAGCCTAGATACCAAATTACCTACGTCACTTGAAATACCTGAGCAGGCTGCACGAGAAGATTTAAATAAAACACTGTACGGTTTAAAACGCGATATATCTTAGTTAAACTTACCTAGCCGTGGCCAGGGGGAGACGGGCTCCTGCGAAGTATCCGAAACGTCGCGACGTAGTTAAAATAATTTTTACTAATATGTGTATCACTCGCATAAACTACAGACAATTTTTATAATCTATACCAGCTCTTTTAATACTTCTAATAGTTTAATACCTTACTTTTTTACTTAGCACCTTCATACTTCACTTATCTTCGTCTATCAAATACGACGCACATATATGAGTATTTGCGCAAAGGTATTCTTTAATAGGAATTTGTATGTGCATTCATTAATGTGCATGTGCAAGGCAAATGGCGACATTTATTTTATAATTAATAACTAATTATTTGCGTTCGTATAATTTATGTGAAGCAATACATTTACTTCTATGTTGCAGCGTTCGGTTTTGCTTTAAACATTTTGCTTCGCAAGCTTACGAATAAGTCAATTTAATTTTATTCAACGGTTTGTTGGATATCATAAACAAATCTTTGGAGTGAAACTAAATATTACTGAACGCATATACAAACCCTATGTTAACGTTATTTGTTTTCTATTACCAGTGAATTTAGTCCCGTTAGCGTTCGCAAACTGCATACATACGAATGTAGAGTTTAGAGCATAGAGTTAAATTACCTTGCGTAATACTAGTAGGTAGGTACTTGGGGCCCCCAAACGACGAAAAAAAAAAAAAAAATTTTTGAAAAAAAAATTATTATAAAAGGGTTTTTTTTTTTTTTTTTTTTTTTAACCCCCCCCCCCCCCTTTTAAAAAAAAGGGGGGGGTTTTTTTAAAAAAAAAAAAAAAAAAAAAAAAAAAAAAAAAAAAAAAAAAAAAAAAACACGCAATAAGTTGAAACGAAAATTATTACCATTGCGTTGGGTATATACATATAATTCGTTTTTTGTCACTATCAACACGTCAACATACAAGGCCATTAGTTATTTAACATTTTAGTTTTTAATTTCAATAAAATCATAAGAACATTATTGAGGGTATTTCCTACATTTTTTACATATTCAATGTAAAATTATAATAAAAGAAGACTATAATATTTATCGTCATATAACGAAACGAATATTTTTGTCACAGTGCACATCATATATATACATACTCATAGTTTTAGGTAAAAAGTAACCCCGAACATATCTTAATCTTTTATTTTTGTAAACAGGTAAGCGATGGACAGGTGGCGCCTGTCAATTCTCTGCTGCAGGGCTTCTATCTTTTGGCAGGTCCATTTGTGTCTGCTTTGGCCAATAAGTAAGTATAGACAATTGTATGTCTTTACACGAGTCGTCGGGAGCTCTCTTAGAATTTGTTTAATATTTAATTGTTAGATGCTGCTACAACCATTTAACAGTCTTCATTGATAACAGTTAACATAGCGTAATATAAAGAATATCGAAATATATTGCTTTTATTATCTAGCTTTAATTATATTTATTCGCCTTATATTATAGGTATGGCTTCCGGGTTGTAACGATTGTGGGTAGTTTGATAACGGCCTCTGCCTTTGCGTTATCCTACTTTGCATCGAGTGTGGAATACCTGTATCTTGTGTATGGAGTTATGGGAGGTAATTATACTCTGCTTTATTTTTTTTAAGTTCTTTTGTTCAACTACGGTGATAACAAAATATTATAATATAGCACCTATTTGGTTATGGTTTTGTCAGTCCTTGTCCGTGTATGGAAGTACCACTTTACCGCTTTATGGCAGATTATGACAAATTTATAAAACGAGTAGAAATTTATAAATTGACATAATGTGCTAATAATTTTGTTTAAATAAAAATTCGCTTAACCTTCCGCAATTATTATGTAGTCGGGTTATAGTTTTAAACTTCGGCTTGTTAAAGAATGCAAATTTACTTCATTGAATTGTACATTTCAGGTATAGGGTTCTGCATGATATATATGCCGGCTGTGTTAACAGTTGGTTTTTACTTCGAGAGGTGGCGTGCCCTGGCAACTGGTCTTGCACTTTGCGGTTCTGGTGTAGGAACCTTTGTGTTTGCACCCCTGACTGCTGAGTTAATCGGAAACCTTGGATGGAGGACCTCAGTAGTTGCCAACGGAGGTTTGTATATTTATTTATTTATAATAGCAGCAGTTATATACACATGACATAACAGTTAACATGTTATAGTTAAAATACAATTAAATTTGATAGTTCAAATTTTAATTAATTTTTAAATGTTGCCTAAAAAGATAGATGTTTTATTAGATTTCGTTATGATCAAAATAATATTAGGTATAAATGGGTAGAACAAATTAAAGCACATAAGCGACATAAATCCAAGGTCACAAGATTACACCGGAAGTCTAGTTACGTTACATGAGCAAGTACAATATACATTTTTTTATTTACAGCTCTTGTTCTCATCTGTTTGCTCTGCGGTCTTATGTTTAGGCCCATTAACCCGGTTCGTGTGACGCTGGCCGACCAAAATGAAGAGGATGACACGTCACGGCGTCACGAAGAAGCTGTTGAAAAACTTAACTCTATGCTCAAGTTACACAATAAACTCGATTCCGGAATCTCAATGCCTTCTGAAATGCGTTTCACCAATAAAGTGAGCCCTCACACATGGGTGGGCGTCGCCAATAATACGCGCTATCCCACCGTTGACGAAGTGTTCCGTGGGAGTAATTCACATTTGAGCAGAAGGTCGTCTGCAACAGCAGGTCAAATCAAGAATCATTTGAATAACAAGCCTCTTTTCATCGCCGTGCCGGTGGCTGAGAAAGACGAACAGGAAGACTCTAATAGCAACATTGATAATGCTGAGCCATTGATCGCTAATTCCGTTAAAATCGTGACGCGGGAAGCGCGGCCGCGACGTTCACATGCCGATTTGATCGCTCGACCACTTTATCGTGATGACATTTTCTTCGGTGGCAGCTTGGCAAGGTTACCGCAGTACACGTCGCGAACGTCGCTTGGATATCATTTGGCTGTGACGCACGTTCCCACTAAAGAAGATGCACAAGAAGAACAATCTGGAAAGTGCAAGCTTTGCCCCGAAGCTGTGAAGCGGGCGCTCGCTACACTCTTGGACGTGAGCTTATTCCGATCGCCAACGTTCAATGTATTAGCGATCAGTGGCTTTTTTACTATGTTAGGCTTTTTTGTGCCGTACATGTATGTTAAAGAAAGGGCGATTGCCAACGGATTGAGCGAGACAAAGAGTGTCTGGCTGGTATCTGCAATTGGAATAACTAATATCGTGGGCCGTATTGCTTGTGGACTCATGTCGTCAATGCCGAAGGTCTCTCCCCTGTGGCTGAATAACATCGCTCTTTCGGCTGGTGGGATTGCGACAATGATAAGTGGCCTGTGCTATCACGACGCTTATCAATTTGGATATTGTGCAATATTTGGATTGGCTGTTGGTTAGTTTCTTTTAAACGTCTTTTGTAGATGCTCAAGAGGAATCTTTAAATTCCTTTGTAGTATAAATATATCTTTTCTTTTCTGTGTTAAGATTAGTCAAAATAATGTTTCGTTTTCTTCCAGCGTGTTTTGCCTCACTTCGATCGATACTGGTTGTGGAATACATAGGACTGGAGCAACTGACAAATTGTTTCGGTTTATTCTTGCTTTTCCAAGGTCTTGGCGCTCTCCTGGGAGTGCCTATTGCCGGTAAGCATTTCACAATAAAATAATTTTAGTCTACTTGGCAAGACGCCGAATATAAGGTATAAAAATATAATACAAGATACTTTCTTTTATAAGCCCTGAGACATGAGCCATCCTAGTCTACACAAAATAAACAAAGTGAATTAAAAAACATTTCTAATTCATTATAGGTGCCCTCATGGATCTAACGAAGAGCTATGACATATCATTCTGTGTATCAGGCGGGTTTCTTCTCTTATCAGCTGTCATGTGCTATCCAGTGGACTACATCAGCCGATGGGAGAAATCTCGAAACAAACTGTCCACACCAAAAGTCTGAATTAATCGAAGTCGTATTCTGCTATGAAATCTTCAGAGTACATTGTTATTCTTAGTCCGTTTTAGGACAGAAAACTAATAAAATAAGAATCTAAATTGTAAAGAGATAGTACATACAAAAGAGGTTTTGTCGAAGAAAAGTAAGAATTTATATATTATTTTTTGGCAAGTTTTCGTACGAAACTTCTAAAGATTAAAATTTTCACAATTTTCGGAAGACTTCTTTTGTTATCGCAGGTGCGAAGAATGTAAATGTACTATTTGGTCATCCAAACTGCCTAAAATTTTCCGTGGTTCTATTGAATCTAGATTTAAGTGTCCGAACTTAGCCTTCCACAATAAGAATCCTTCCATATACAAATACTTTGTATACTGTAGGTAAACGTAAAATTATCATGTACTTATAAAAGAAAGCGCCGGACGCAATGGAGTAAACTACCTGCGTATTGTATGCGAAATTTAGTGAATACCTATATACCGAATTTTTTCTCAACTGCCAAATTGTGTAAATTTTATGACGACTGTTCCTTAACTTCTTGTACTTAACCACTTAACAACGTTTACAGCCTCAAAGCGTATAGGATAACTGTTATCTAAGACTTAATTATAAAAGTACCTTCCTGTATACAAGTTCAAATTAGTGTATGCAATTTTAGGAATTTTCTTTTAGGGACTTTGTATCTTTACACTTCAAAATAGACCAATCATATGATGACTTATAGATGTTTGATAATGCATTTAACTCTAGATATTAGGTTAGTTTTTAAAGTACAAAAATCGATTTATCACCTTTTTAATTAGGCAATAAGTTTTTCTAATGTTCATTACCTATATTATTTATTCCTACTTTATTCAACTGTTAGGGTACCTACTGCAAGGAAGTCATTATATAGGCGTTGTTATCCGAATTGTGTGCTATTTAAGTGCCTTAATAGGACATAATGTCTACACTAATAATATATTATTACTATTTATTGATATTCTGGCATATCTTGTTATATAAATTCTATATTTGATACTTCTCATGGACTAATAGGACCATTATAAAATTACGCTCGTTTTATACAGCGAGTAATAATTTTAATGTATTTAATAAAATTGTGATTCTCTAAAATAAATGCGTATACTTAATTTTAATTAAAATAGTTATTATAGGACATTATTGTTATGTTTCATAAAATGTTATTTCGGCATTACTAAATGTCTGTTTATGAAAGTGTTGTCAGATTTATTCGAAATCAATTTAATGTGACAATAAAAGTAAAAATCACATTAATATATTTTCAATCAGCTTTACCCTGTCGGGAAATTAGTGCTTTTATGTAATTAATAGATCTGGCAACGTTAGTTTTTGACATGTATTTCATAATAATAAGAGCTATATGCTTGTTTACCACTTATTTTATTTTATTATTAGTGTAAGTTTAGGTATTTAACTGTGGCTGTGGTATATTGTATACAAGTACTAATATAATTATTGCTGTAAATCGTGTCAAGAATTCATAACCGGATTTTAAATTATAAATAACAAAATTGTCATTTGTTGTTTTCTTCACTACCTTGGAATTGGATTGCGAGAAAATGTAAAACAACAGTAACAAAGAAAAATATGTTTTTATAAGACGATAATTTAATTTTTTGGCGAATTATTTTCGTCTGATTTTTCATTCCGTGCAAATCTTAAAAAGTTGCATACTAGTATACAGTTAAACACCACAGTGCCAATAAAACACAATAAAATGTACAATATAACTAGGTATTTTATTGAAATTAATAAAATTGTTACTGAGTTTATATATTTTTTTTACTCATTCCTAAGTATCTGTTTTAGTGAAAGGTTCTATTAATCGAACAATTTACTATGCTTTTTAGGACTTCAAACCATGGTCTCATAGCCCTTAATGCAATGCATTTTAACAATTTTAGAGATAAGCGGCCCTCTGAAAATAAAAGTAGATAGAAAAACTCAAAATAGTCAATACAGATGGTCTTTATTGACAATTTTAGTATTTACATTATATTTAAGAGTTAGAGTTAGGTCCCCGCCTGCGGCCGAATGTCTGCACAACATTGACGAACCTGCAATAGTGAACAGTGATGAGTTTATTTTAAGGAGTGATAAACAGCCTGTAAATCTGTTTACAACTATGACAGAAAAGTATTGAATATTAGTAATCGAGTTTAACACTACTAGACTGAATTATATATGATATGGGCATATGTGTTAGTAGAAATGTAACAACATTAATCAAAAGTAACAATGGCCCAATTGTACCTGACTAATTACTACATATGTGTTATATCAAAAAAATCAGATTTTTAATACTATAAAATATTAATAATAGCTTATAAAGCCAGGACAACAGCTATATATATATTTTCTTTTCTTCTAAATATTTTTTTTCACTGTTTGTTCAGTTCCAATCGTTAGAGTTCACATATCGATTTCATTGTAAGATAACGTTAATATCGTCCAATATGCAATGATTTTTTCGCCTTTTATATGTATGGAGCAAGTAAAAATATTTTGATCATATACCTTTTTGTAACAGATTTCTTATGGACTCGGCTATCAATTGACATTTAGGTTCACTGAAAGTTGCCTTTGTTTTCATACATATTGTGTTTAAAGACTTGTTTAATTTACCCTCCCATAAACTCATTCTGCTTTTTACAAATTAAGATTAAATAAACTTATTTAATTATTGTAACCTCAAAAGCAATTTTTACCTTATTAAACTATGTTGGTTTAAAAAAATATATATTTTCCTACAGCGTGGTATTTGATATTTTAAAGTAAATAAAACCGTTTTTATGATTTGTCGCGAAATTTTTTTGACAGGTCCAGTACTAATACAAATTTGGGCATTCTTCTTATCATAAATTAATTCCTCAAAATTTAAATAATTTCATACCCCCAAAAATTGTTATTAAATATTTAACAATCAAAACCTACTATTATTTTCAGCTATTTTACCATTGCAATCTATTCTATTGAACATTTCATCTACTAATGTTGTTGTACCCAAATTGTTTTACAAAATAGTGAAATATATAAATAGTTTATAATTCACCTTCTGTTGTATTGGATCCTACGCTTAGCACGGCCTGTCTTCTTCTTTTTCTTCTGTTGCTTCTCAACTTTGGGAGTCTGTCCCTTGACCTTACCTAAAATATTTTAATTGCATAAATTAGTTGTATAACTTAACACAAACACCTGAAGGTAAAACTGTAAATATTAACAGTTTCTAACTAACATAAAACCAAAGATCTATATAAAAAGAGAAAGAAAATTCATGTACTTAATAAGAAAAACTATAACTTATGTTATATGTTTATTTTAATTAATATGGATATTAAGCTTAATAAGTCATTTTACACCAATATTTTTTTATTTTAATAATCTCATCTTTTAAAATCACATTACTACATTCAATATAATTATAGTTCCCTGCAGCATTATATGAGTAAGCAAATTAAATCTTACCAGCACGAGCTAAGGATCCATGCACTTTACCACCAAGTAAGGGTACAGTAAGATCTAAGTCTGTTGAAGAGAGCTCAGATACTAAAACATCATCTTCAAGAGGAGCTCCACATAAGGATAATGTAACTTCCTCAGATCCTACTTCAGCAAGAATGCGAATACGGTCCTAAAACATTTTGTAGACACGCTTTAGATTTTTAGCAACACATTTAACTAAAAAAAGGAGCTGAGGTGATCTTACATTAAAATGTTTATGGTGACAGAATGGTGGTTATGAGATAATAGTATAATTAATATGTTTATTTACCTTGATCTGACCAATGGATTCTTGTCCATTGACGTCTAGGACGTGCGTCGATTGTCCTCTTATATGCAACTGCATCTTGGAATATCTGGAATAATCAAGTACAACACGTTACAGCGTGGTCGTCGCACACAATGTTCACAACAAATCACACATTAGTTTTCTATTACATATCACCCTATGGAAATAACAATTGTGCATAAATACAATTTAAGAATTATTAATCGAAGGCGTATTAAATGTTTAAAATAGTTAAAATTAAATTTCTTTTTGAAACTAACCTATCAGCCAAGTCTGACAGTAATAGAAAGAAATAAAAATGGCGGTTTGAGAACGAAGTACTTGCTGAAAATCGGATAGTCGTACCAGACATTAGTGACAGATAGTCGTTTTATAGTTGCAAATGATGCACTAATATAACATATATATTTGATATAGAGTTTTAGTAACTTTTTAAATAAAATTATCATAATATTTTAAATGACAATAATCTCAATTATTTATATTTGCGTAAAAAGGCTGTTTTACAGACAGTATATTTATTTACCTTACCTGTGGTGAAGCTAAACGAACACAGCCAACACTTGATTTTTAAACGTTTACATTTTGACACATTTGAGCTCGTGATTGGTTATTTTTTTAGAGTGGCGGTACTGTATGTAAAAATGTATTGACGATATGACTTGATTTTATAATATTTAAAATATTCTTTAAATTATTTAGATAATGATTACATACAAAAGTGCTTAGGTCAATTAAATTATTTTATCATGTTATCGCGATTGATCCGAAAATGTTTATTCCTTTTGCTGCATTTAGCCGTGAATGTACTTGTTGCTATTCATAATGTTTATCACCGGTTATGTATTAAAATGTGCAATTCTCCTCAATATGACTCAATAATAACAGAAGTTGTTAGTGTGCGAGAGCATGTGTCCTCAATCACCAAGGAGCTTAGGCATTTAGTGGTTTTAGTAGACACTGATCAACATTCCCTAAATGAACTAGCCCGTATGATCATTTGGAGTCTTGTGTTTGGAATATCCCACATCAGTTTTTATGATATAACAGGTGAGAACTCTTCAAAATTCAATAATTGTAATCTAATCAAATGATGCAATATTTTTAGTTAGAGTTGCAATTTTTCTTAATCCATATACCTTGCATTTGATTTCCTTTATAAATATGATTTTATTTAATTTTTTCCAGGTGAATTGCAAAAAAAGGAAGACAAATTATTTTTTGAAGTTGAAAAACAAAAGAAAGGTATACCTGGCTGTATTAAGTGGTCAAAAATGCCTAATTTAAATGGGTACACAAATGGTATACATGCAAACACAATTTTTGTAAATATATTATCATATAATGATGGACGACCAAAACTCACCAAATGTATACAGGAAATATCAAGAAATACTATGTTATGTGAAAAAAGTTTAGATGAATATACGTCTCAAGAATTAGATTGGACATTTAAATCTAAATATCCACTAATTCCTGATCCCAATTTGGTCTTATACACTGGACCTTTATGTTGTACATATGGCCTCCTACCATGGCATATAAGGTTAACAGAATTTATACAAATTTCTATAGACCATAGTATAAATGTAAACAATTATTTAAGTGCTTTGTATAAGTATAATAAATGTGATTTTAGATTTGGTAAATGAAAAATATAAGATAGTGACAGGCCTAGTGTAGCAAACAAATGATTGCTTGCAATTTTTATTGATATTTTTGTGCAATGTGGTTCTGTGTCAAGCAAAGAAATATTATGTAATACTGTAACTTCCATAGAAATATTTATTATACTCTGTAAATACCTAATTGAATTGTTTTATTTTTGTGAGAAAGTATGCTCTTGATAGAAATTATATTATGGGTTTGCTATGAGATACCAGCTATAGTAAAACACAAAAGTAGTTTTAAATGTTTATTCACATAATGCATGAATTTAAAAGCAACTGGTAATATACACAAAGACTTTATTTACAGGTGAAGAAGCAAACTACTTCTGCAAATCTACCTGTAAAAGAAAATATTCAATTATTAATACATTATCACAGTTTGCCTATTATTAAGAATAATCTAGCTTTATACATAAAGATAGACTAAAGTAAAATTATCATTTTATAAATATGTTTAAAAATATATGGAGTGAAACTATAACAAAATGATGTAGTTTGTTACTATAAGTATTGTGATAATGGTTGACAGTAATCAATTAGCAACAACCAAAGTATCAAATTTATCTTAAGATGGATTTTCTTCAAAATAATTGAAACCGGGCTCGCAATATATTTTATATTATTAGGCTGGTGCCCCAGTGTTTCAAAATTTACATAAAGGAGAAAGTGTACTAAAGGCAACAGCGTGAAATTTGATAGATTAATTAAAGGGGTTTCATCATTGCTAACACACGCGATCGAAATACATACAATACAATACTAATGACTAAGTGAAGGAAAGAATTACAATGCGAAATATTTTAGAGTATATATTGTTAGTGCTTTACTTTTAGGAAAAGGTGTAGGGCACAAATGAAACCGTGGTTCAAAATTATATTTGATATCTAATCATTTAACAATAAAAATAAATACCACCTTTTATGCAGGTAACCTGGTGTTCATCTGCGATGTCTCGAATAGCTTCCACTGCGAGAACGCTTCCTGTCGTAATCCCTACGTTCGTACCTATCGTAAGATCTATCTCTATCCCGTCTAGAGTCTCTATCACTTTTATCATAATCCCGACCGTACCGATCATGAGACCTATCCCTTTCACGTTTTGAATCCTTATCGTACTTATCATAATCTCGACCGGACCTATCGTATGATCTATCCCGTTTAGAATCTTTCTCGTTCCTATCATAAACCCTCCCGGACCTATCGTAAGATTTGTCGCGTTTAGAATCCCTATTGTTCTTGTCGTGGTCTCGCGTTGATCTATCATATGACTTATCCCTTTTGTAGTCCCTATCACTTTTATCATAATCTCTAGATCTCTCGTAAGATCTGTCCCTATCACGTTTAGAATCTTTATCGTAAGACTTTTTGTCTCGACGGCGCGACCTATCCTCGGACCTATCTCGAGACCGCCTCCTCCCTGAACTTAATGATCTTGATCTTCTCAAACGTTTCTTGGGCTTATCGTCTTCGGAATCCCTACGTTTGGGTCTTTCGTCTCGTGAAGAATTATTTTTAGTGTCTTTAGCCTTTGAAAAGATCTTTTCACTTTTATGAGACTTTTCTTTTTTGTGTCGTTTAGATTTCTTTTGTGAATCACTTGAACTAGAGCTTTTGCGCTTGCGTTTTTTGGCTCTGGTTTCTTTCACTTCTTGTTCACTTTCCGAGGACGATGTACAAGTATTAGACGAAGAGGCTTCCGAGTCGCTGGATGATGATGTCGCTTTAGACTTAACCTTCTTTTGCGGGCTAGGAGTTTTATCATTTCTACTATTTTTCCTTTCTCTAAGTTTCTCTTCATGTATTGTTTCTAATTTTCGACCACCATCAATTTTGTCGACGGATTTATGGTTAGGCCTTTTGTCTTTTGAAACGCGTCGTTCTGCTTTCTTTTCTGGGGTTGCACTGTCTATTGGTGGTGGGGTTACCGACGACCCTTAAATAAAATAATGCCTTATTATGGAATGTTGTTATTCATTACAGTTATAACGATCAGAATAACAAAGAAAACTAAATTGTTTAGTTGAAATAGCTTTCGATACATATTTAAATGTATGTCATGAAATGTAATCATGCATGAAAGGTCAAATTAGTATGTACATGATAACAATATGATTATTATTGTTTCCGTTTTACCACAGTCGTATCACTTATTAATAATGTTAACGATTTTATCTTAATCTATTTTTCAAATACATATATACATATTTATTTTGTAAGAAACTACTCTTAATTAAGACTGATAAAAGTTAGGGCTCCAGGTTCCAATATTACATTTCTAGGTCTTCTCTCTCATACTAAGATTTAACAATTGGATTTAGTGCAATTCGAGGAAGGAAATAATGTACAGGTGCTCTATGTACTCAAAACTGAAAAACATATATGGGAACCGACAATGTAGCATAAAATAATATCAAAGAACCAAAGGTGTGACAAATAGTAAGATTTTTCAATGAAAACAAAGTATTGATAGAGACACAGTGAGAGTTGGATAAGCAAAAATCTGTTGTAAAGGAAATGAGTGGGAAATTGTTAGTTAGTGTTTAATAATAGCTGTACTGGGCTACTACTTACGAGTTCGCTTTGGTTTCTCTGGAGTGGTATTGGGCGTAGGCTGCTCCTCACCAGCCTCTCGCTGCTCAGCTCGACGCACCTCAGCTTCGATTTCTCGCGATGTCCGCTCAAACTCGTTTCGCTTGCGTCTTATTATTTCCTAAAAACAGTCCAAGTTCAGTTGAATTGTAGGTAGTTTACATTTGTAAATAAATTACATAACGCATATCGTTCATATTTATTACATACCTCTAAGGTATAGATGTAAGAGTTTGTAACGATAACGAAATACTGTCTAGGTACCCACTCTTCATACATAGCAATGGCTTAATATATTGGTTTTAGATTCGCGAATGTTGGAACGAAAAGGGGGAGTTAAACGGCTGAGAGATTGCAGCTTCCATCAAATGAAGTATTACGTAGACGTGTTTCGACTGACCTGCAGTTGTTGATCTGATAAATCTTTAACGTCTTCCTCGTCACCGCTGTCATCACTGCTGCTCTCGTACGCGCCAAGGCCTGCACATAAGACTTTCGATAACTTGAAATCTATTTTTCGTAAATATTACATTACTTATTAATGGTTATGACTATGAAGCGTCGTAGAAACAATGTATATATTTTCTACGATCACATGGTCATAGCCATTTAAAGAACCAAAAAGGAAAAGCTTAAATAATTTTAATGTTGGTTTCGAAGAGTAAGTATCTTTTTTATTAAATTTAGATTAGAGTGAAATGTGTTAAAGTTACCGATTTTCAATCATAGTTTTCGTATTATCGTATACTTAATGAGACCGGTTATGCGATCAAAATATTAACTTTTAAAAAAGATAACGATGTTTTTATTAAATGCCTTCGAGTCTTTAGTGTTTAGATCTTTTATTCTGATTCTTGCAATATACAATGTTACAATTCACGAGTCTAGTTTTATAGCACGATACACTTCTAACATCTATAATTTATAAATATTCTTACCAATCATTCCACTAAGTTGTTTTAAAACCACTCGTTGTTACAAATTAAAATTGCCAATACGGACAGTAATAAAACATCAAAACAGCAATGCTGAAATAAAATCTTTTTATAACATACATGGTGTCCATGTTTTCGATTACTTCGGGCCGGACACGTGCACCACCATGTATATTAATAGCAAATATCTAGCGAACAGCTCAGGGGTTTTATGTGGTTGACTAGATATTTGCGCGAACAAGTCTTTAGGAGAAGCACTCACCGAGCCCAGATGAAATAGCGGTGAATGCCTTAGATTGAGATGCTTTCATAGCGTTGAGGCGCGACGCTTTTACCATATAAATAAAACCAATATTAATCACACAATACATGTATTCATTCAACAGGCAACATCTGAAATAAGACTTTATTAGCGATGAATAAAAATCACAATTCACGATTCTTGCTGTACACTTTGATATAGGCAATTGAACACTAGAAATATAGTTTGAACAGTCAGTCACAGTTCGCGATGCATAGAGCAATGTCTTGATATGTGTGGCCTTTGGGTATAAGCCTATAAGAGTGGAAATACCTTGTGCGGAGGTATACCGGGCCAACTCTTCCTGGCTCACCGTTTGGATCTCTTGGTCCGTCACCTCGAGCAGGATTTCTGTTAGCGAACGTCGCACGGCCAACATCTGTGTACGGAATATTCAATTACAACATTTGCTAAACTAGAGCAGTGTTTTTTTTTTTTGTCAAATGGGACACTTCTAAAGAAATATACGTTACATACTAAAATAGGTACGGCGCAATTCTTTGCTGAAATTTTTTGATTAAGAAGTTAATAGTTATTTTTTGCCTTAATTTAAAATTTATTAAATCAAATATATAATGAAAAAGTATCAAATGTAGGACTATATGGCGTTGTTGTCATCAACAATATTTTATATGATTTTTAGCGACGTAAAAATTAACTTTATTGACTACAGGTTCCGTTGCAGCCCTCAAGTGACAGTCTAAGTTGAAGAGTAGCCCCAAGAATAAGAGGTGAAATGTATAATATTGTACAATGTACCAATATATATTGGTGATATAATGTCTAAGACTTATTAACATAATTCAGTACACTGTGGTTAAACATATTTTATAACATTTGATTGGTTTTATAAAAATGTCATTTGAGACTGTACTTGAAATTGATAATTTCTGTTGCTTGAGTTTCAAACAATCTGTTAACGTCCATTGTTAAGATAAGACGCGCAGTAAACATTATGTTATCTAATAGATCTATCATCAGCCACTTTATCGAAATATTTAAAATGAATCTGGACAGAAAGATTATCATGCATACATGCACAGTAACATTCTCATGAATTAAATGAGCTATTGTTATATAAAAAAAACATGTTGTCTACACTTACGACTTCCTGCATAATCTCCTCTTTGCTTTTCTTGACTAGGTCTGACTCTGTGGGGTCTTGCTTTACTTCTATTATATCTTCTCTTTTCACAGACTTTCCTGAGTCTTCCTTATCGGATCCCTCAGCTTCTGAATCTGAGTCCTGTTTAAAAAGACACATGTATACTTCACAATCTAGTAAAAAAATAAATGCAAGAGGATCTATGCACCACATGAGTAAATCCCACTACTATGGTTATGAACATTATAAAAAATATTGTCACTGTTGCCTAAAGTTTGAAAGGTAAATTGCAAAAGTTGCAAGAGAGATAGGTGTGTACTGTTTTTTTTTTAAGCAGAAATAGGATTTCTTTTTTAAATACATTTTAAATGCATTGATACTGACAAACTTGCTCTTCACAGGCATAATGGGAACACCTCCTGCCTCAGCTTTCATCCTCTCTAATGCCTCTTGTTCCAATTTCTTTTTTTCCAGTTCTGCTTCTTCACGGGCTTTCAATTCTTGCTCGCGTTCTAATGCCCTTTGCTTCTCCCTTTCCATCTTCTCTAAACCTGCATTAGAGGAACACGCAATAGATAAGTAGTGAGTTCTCAATGTTTATATAATTGCAGGTTAACATGGGGGCATAGTTATCCTACATGTTTATGATTTTTTTTTATTTATTTATTTATTACATTATAAAAATATTCTAACATTACAGAACAATGTCCATTGCGATAGAATTATTTAAGTTAAATGGACACAAGACTGTGTAAGCCCATTGCTTCACAAATGGAAATTAGTTGCAACTTTTAATTATCATAGGTATCAAATTGATTTACCTTCTCTAATCCAGGCAGGAAGTTGCCGTCTTTTGGCTGCATCCAGAGTGGTGTTTGGCATTGGAGGTAATATAGGCTCTACTATTGGGGGAAGATTTGGCTTATCCCTGAAAATCAGATATAAAAATATTGCTTATTTCTATACTACTATACAAAGAAACTATAGTAGCCATTGTAAGTATCCATTATTATGACATTAATAAAAATGAGTCTGCCTAAAAGCAGGGTTTACCGAGGAGTTCTAATTCTTGGAGGCCTTGTGTCCCGGGTTTTGCTTTTAGAGCGCCTATCACTGCTTCTACTCCTATCATCCCCATCATCTTCGCTTTGATCTGTTTGTGGAGCTGTCCAGTAACCATGTTGGAAAGTTGGTGTTGATGTTTCAGTAGTATATCTGTAAAGATATTATTATTTATGTATTTATTTGCTCTAAAGATGTTTTTAAACTTTCTTGTTTTTACTAAGAAGGGTTGTAAAATTCAGTTAATATATCATTTTACATTTAATTTCATACAAATGGATACCCCTTTCTTGTCTTGTATAGTATGCAAAAAAAAGAGTTGAAGAAAACAGAGTCTACTACAGTCATAGATAAGGTAAAGCAAAGTAAGTAAAAATGGTAGTTTGATTTCTACTGAAACAACACAGTTGTCCAATTTATTGTTATATATGGATCGCTTGATATTTACCCTGGAATAGCAGCTTCTTCGGGGACTGTATAACCATCTATGATGGGTGGTCCAGTCATAGAAGGGTCATTAACCTTTGGATCAACAGGACCAGCTCCAGGCCAGCCCCAACCTGGTAATAAATAATTAGAGTTAGTCATAACTTATTAAGTAATTAGGCGATTAATAGGACGAGTACTGATATTATTAAAAACCGGGCAATTAAAAAGCATAGGCTAAATGAAAATACAATGTCATACCCCATTGATTCCAAGAGTTGCCGCTCCACGAGTTACTAGTAGAATTCCATTCAGGCCCTGGTGGAACCGCCTCATTGGAGTTTTCAACTTCCATCGGCGCTTCGCCACCTTCCGTTTCGATTTTCGTGGGAGGTGGTCCAACGATTGCCACCGCATCTTTCATTGCAATCCATTGTTGGGCGAGGGCTGCCCAATCAACTTGGCTAGCGTCAATATTTTGATAAGCAGTAGGATTTAGTGCCCACTGCGTGGGATATGCCGAATTAGCGGCATCTTTTCCAGAGAACATGATAGCCACACAAACGCTATTATAAAATATAATTAACTACCATAGAAATCCTTAATAAAACGGTTAAAAATATTTGCACTTTTTTCGCTGTATGTTTAATTAATAGACATCCAAGCTTTTAAAACTGTACACTATAATTGTCATCAATCAGCAGCTGCACGGTTTCCATTTTTATGAAACAGATAACGTGGATGCCACAGACGATCAATACTATTCACAGATGTAATAGAATTGTGTGCAAGTGTAAGGTAATTGTTACAGATCTATTACGTTTTTTGTTTATTTAATAGAATAATATGTTTATGGACCAGTTTTAAAGGTTTGGTAATAAATAATTTAGCTAACAAATGGGCTCTTTATTGAAAGTAATAGAATTAAAATCATACAAAATTTTTATCTGTTACTGTTCTGTACCATTTCGAGCATATAATATTATTTCGCATTTGTACTCAAATAGGCCCTTATAAAATATTAAGACATACAGTTTTAAAAGACATGATTTTTATTTTCGAACTCTGATTAAAGTTTCATATAAAGCTCTGTTTCATTGTCTAAATATAACAATAGGTTGTTGTAATTAAAATTATTGCAACGTATAAGTTGCAAAATATTACAACTTGTTAAAAAAAATACACCCGACGTGTAAAGTGTAGATAGAAATAATATATCTAGAACTTCTTCAAGCCAAGAATTAAGAATTAAATTAGAAATTAATGTCATCAGTCGGAATGTATACATTTTTTTTCTCTAGTCACTGATAGATGTCACTACTGCAGCTTTGTCTATATATAATATTATGTCTACACATATTTCGACTCCTGGGACTAATTTAAGAAAGGGTTTAATTAGATTAGCCTCATGGGTGAAATACCTCTACAAATTTATAGATTTTCGTTATAAGGTTAATTTTGATTTGTAAAATGATAATATGAGCCAAGAGAATTTCAATTTACACGAACATTACCGATAAATAAGTATCTTCTGTAGTAAATATTTTTGGTAGGGAAAAATATGTAAAACTTACAAATAATTACATATAATAAAACGCAAAAGTAATAAACTTATTTTTTTAATTCTTCACATAATGTTTCACATTCACAAATGCTTTCTCATACATTTTACAACATCACTACACTGTACACTTAAAATCTATTTATACATTAACTTAGTGAGCATTTATCACGGCTTTCAGTGATAAAGTTATGCAAACCATTGATAATAACTATTATAATAACACTTATGCAATAAGAAGTCTTTTTGTGTCTACATTTAACTTAAAGCTAGTAACGGTTCTTCTGGGTCGTGTTTGATGTTCGAAAGTTTCGATTTTTTCCATTGATTTTTCTTTGTCTCTGTCTTTTGTTTTGTTGCAGCTAATTTTGCCTTCGACTTCGATACTTTGGGCGATGCTGTCGTTTCGAGTTGTTCTAGAGTTTCGATGATATTTTTAGGTTTTGTTACAACCTGTCTAGATTCTTCACTGACCTCGTCAAGAGTTGCATTCTTATTGGCATATACAACAACATAATGGGAGTACGCTGAGTTCGATGGGGTGTTGATATCGGCAAAATCTTTGAAATTAGCGAACTGATCATGATTGTAGTTTGGCCTAGGATTAGCTATATACCCGAGATTGTAAGATGGTCTTCCGTGGCCATTGTTGTAAAAGGATAGACCGTCGCTGTAATCATCCTCTTCATTTTGGGACAAAAATGTGCCTCCTCTTATGATACCGAAATTACCAGAACCAAGCACACTGGTGCTTGCATCTACGATGGGTTCAGAAGCTGGTGTACTTTGTTTAGCGAAATTGTCTAACGCTCTATAGCCTCCGAATAGAGGGTAGTTTAATAACGACCTGTATGAATTTGGTCGTTGACTAAAAGCGGCTTCTTGGCTCCCGAATCCAAATTTGTAGTTGTTCTGTTGCCTCGGCTCGAATAGATTTGCAAATGATGGAAAGAATGTCTGTGAATCACCAACTACTTCAATTGAATGGTCATCTTCTATTCTGGCTGCGTTTCTTGAATGCGACCTTAGATTCGATGGTGGTGCTATAGCTTCAGAAATTATTTCAGACGATTCCGCAGTGAGATCACCAGAGTCTGTAACAAAAATATATGGTATGTTAAAAAAATTAAAGTATTTAATTTCACCACTTATTTATTTTCATTTTTCGAATGGGTTAAATGTAGGATGGATCTTAATAATGTAAGGGTTTTGTCTACTTTCCCACGTAAACTCGAAGGTTTATCTAGTCTCGCTCAAAACAAGACATTTCTGAGTACAGGTAAAGTGAGTTGTATAAAGTCATTCTTCCTGGTCGAATAACTAATGTATGTGAGGTAACCGGGAAAAGCAAGCGATAGAAATTATTTCCGTGTTCCACATCTCGTTTATGCTTTATGTACGAGTTCATAGCTGTTTTTGCCATACTTAACGTATAACGCGTTAGGATAGACTTATATTATAATTATGTTTTTATGACAAAAGGAACCTAAACACGCTTAATCCTCACGGCTTTCTGATCTGTGGTTGATGGTAGACACCCTAACGGAATTTGGATATTACTAATTATTCAACATCCAGATTTCCAAAAATCCAACATATTTAAGAAAAATAATTGGTAAATGATTAGAAACGTGTAGTTGGTTGGTCGTTCCATCAAATCCATTGTTTATTATTAGTTATACATTGTTAGACCAGTTAAACACCGATTTAATAGTATGAATGCTGGGTTTAGTGCCTCCTATGCAGTTATATCTACGACACTTAATGCAAATTGATGACATATATCGTCAAATTTTAGTCTCTTCGTTTCATGGCAAATTTTGATGGCCATGAAAATTAGATGTAATTAGCAGTTCCGTTGTCATATTGTCCTTTACCGAAAAATAACTACCGAATTAGTATTACATATATGGACACGACACAAAGAAAAATATAATTGTGCCCGTTGAAGGATTGAGAAAATCCGACGCTAATATTTACACCATTATATTTATTATAACTTAAAACTTAATACCATTGTTAATTATTATTGTGTCATATAAATATTAAAAGGTTATAGTTTATCTATTTATACTAATAAATGAGATCAAGACATTTTCTTCCGTTATCGTGGGAAATAAACTGAATCCCGTTCGATTAAAATTCATAGGATTGGTTAGTAATGCGTTCTTATCGACCATCAATTACGAATCAGTTAAATATCAGTCCTTGATAATGTTTGCCGGGTACATAAAATGTCAGAAATATGTTAACTTTTCAAATTCAGTTATTCACCTAAAATAACATTTTCATTACAGAAGCATAAATATATTTAAACAACATTCTACATATAAACGTACTCTAGAGAAATAGTCTACTATCTATTACGAAGGTAGCATGTATCCTAAAATTTTCCGGTAATTAAGCTCTAATATACCATACCATTTGAATATGTAAATAATAAAACACACAGTGACAAGTAAAGAAAGCTCGGTTTGTGTCAATATCCCTGCGTGTTTGCTTAACAGTGATTACGTACAATTATTACGTGTAATACTGCGGTTTCCGTTTGGTTGTCACCTTTTTAATTGTATTTAATAACTATTATTTTACATACTTTCTCCGTTGAACGTTGTGCCGATATTATATGTAAGTTTCTAAGAATAAAATTCTTATATATTATTCTTAGACTCTAAGGATGTAAAATTTCGGCAACTTCATTACTTTTCTTACGTATTCCTTTGACTTAAGTAAGTTGCGAAGACTTCTTGCTTTTTTGCTCAAATCTATAAACAATTCCTAAACGCGAAGTTGCACCACTCTATTGAGAGTAAATGATTGACTTTTCGCCTTTTATTACCGTATTGAACACGAATTAAATGTTTAAAAGAAGTCGTTCGTTTATTGATATTGTCCTTCGATATATAAAAAAAACAATAAAATAGAGCAACACTTAAGTAGTTCCTATTTACGAAACATATTATAAAACCATTAGTTACGTATATTTGTAACACATAGTTGCGAAGAAGAATCATCGTCAGATTATGTATTCAGCTAACCTTTCCGACCTTCGACCTAGTGTACAAATATTTATAGAAATGTGCATTTTTATCGAAAAACATAGTTTTGAAACTGTGTCAAAGGTGAGGAGAAAGCTCTGGGTTACCGTTAATAATGAGTAGTCGTATTGAAATACGTGACTTATCTGTGTTTTACGATTTCGGTCACGTCTCCAATGAATTGTTTTGCTTTAATTGGATAGGTCTTTATTGCGCGGCGGGTCATGTGGTAGGTACTTTCAAATATGCCGCTTATCTTAAGCTTTGATTCTGTCATTAAAAATATTTAGGATGTTAATATAATGTTTCAAGACATTATTTAAAATAATGTACAAATTTCTAAAGAGAACAGAGAGATGGAATCCGTTTCCTCTACATAGGATATAGGCAGACTTATTTTCGTGTCGTTGCAATGATCGTTTTTCTCTTTTACTTAAAGACAAGTTGTCGATCGAACTTATGTGTCCTAGACGACGAAACATTTTTTTGTGTTTCCCTTATATTCCTATACCTATACACCTACGAACGTGGTTAGTGTTTCGATGGTGAAGTTATAATTTGTGTCTACATCGGTCATTATTTCATAGAATTGTCTTTTTATAGCTATTTTTACAACGAGGGCTATAAAAACTGATGATAGAGCACTTACATAGAGTGAAAGCTAGTCTATGCCCGTAAAAATATATAACGTAGGTAACTAAAAGATAGTGATTCCAAGTTACACAATGAGTTTTTACTTAACTTTTACAGCAAAATATAATGAGTTTTCGAATTATTTTTTGTACTAATACTGAATGAATTTTTGTCTTTTTTACTGGTAGACGTGGTCATTGCCCCCGTGACTATCACTAAAACTTAATGAAAGCATATATTTTGCGTTTTAAGCAGTTAAAAGCGTTTTTTTACTGTAACTTATTGTACTAAGTATGAAAATCTAGATATTAAATGGATAGTAGAATATCGAAATTCCGTCCGAGTTACAAATCGCCATCCGTAGATGAAAAGGCATCGAGATAATCACCTTTCGGTTTCAGTCTGTGCATTTCCGAATATCCGAAGCCAAAATAGGTTGAACACGAAAGCGCATTTTGCTTAGATGTTATGTGGCTGAGTTATTTTACCTACCATTAAGTGAACTCAAGTTGTCTGTCCTCCACCATTATGAAAAAAAGTCTGTTTAATTTAATGAGTAAGGCTTCCGTAAACTACACACACTAGCAACGAAGTAAGTTTCAAAATATACATACGGGAAAACTTACCCAATACAATAATTATTATATTAGGAACGCAACTAATACTGCGGTTTACCGATACAAAAACGCCGTGTAATATAAGTTATATAGCTGTAATTTTGGATGTTACGTTGATGGTATTGCAAGTTCCAAAATTTGGCAACTGATAACTCAATTTTCACCATCAGCCTGATTTTGTTGGATTGCTTTGTTCTATAACTCCATGTAGCTTCTAAATTACTTTCAAAACCACAAACAAAATCATTACGACGTAAGCGAATTTTGGGTTTATCAAAATGAGCTGGTTATTAAGAAATCAATAGACTAAAACCTAAACGAGGATCTTTCATTTTTAGACGATTTTTGCCCCGGATGGAATTCCGAAGAAAATAAATTACAAATTCGTTGACTATACCTTGTATCTTTATTATATTGTAATTATTTATAATGCATTATGCATACAAATTTCACCGCCTAGTTTTTAACATGGCTCTGCCTTGCGTACAATTAGTTTACTAGCTGTGCCCGCCACTTCGTCCACTTGAAATAGTTTTTTGGGATCATATTATTTAGTTTTGCAAACAACCTCCTCAGCTTTATAAATTATACCTATTACCCACGACGTCATTCTCATCTTCACGACGTCATCATTCTGCCATACATATTTTTGGGTATCCTGTACCGTTTTCACAGCGCACGCTACGGAAACTCGCAAAGATGAATATTTTTCCACATTTCCCACTGTTTCTCGCTTTTATTGGTCGCAGCATAATGATTTAAAGCCTTCTGTGATAAATAGATTAATAAAAACAATAATAACTTTTCAATTAGAACAGGTCGTGCCTCAGATTAGCGCGTTAAAACAAAAACACTCTTCAGCTGTATAACATTACTAAAGGTGTATGATGCGAAACATAAAACGATCTCGAGTATACACAAGTAATTTCTTGAACCCTTACGAAATCAAAATAATAGAGAGCAATAAGAATTAAGAGTTGAGCCACGTCTTTTCATTGTTACGACCACACTACGCAACGGGTACTTAAGCTTTCAATACGCGATTTTGCACTTTGTTAAATGTACCACGACCATAGTCAACATATCAAAGTGCTTGTACCTACGAATGTCGTCTTTCATATTACGTATTCTAGAGAAACAAAAATAAAATCCTCGTACGTAAAAATACATAATTGAATGTTCTAAGTTCTGTGTTAAGGAAACTGTTTATTATATTCACTAACTGCGTTGCTAGGTAACGCGTTTTTATTATAAGTGGAACTTTAGAATGTAATTTTAAAACTGAAATCCCGTTTCTACCCCGTGGAATATGAAGGGAATACAAAGAATTGTATTCCCTTCATATTCCACGGGGTGAAACGGACATTTCTATGTCCGTTTCACTGATAAGTTTTATTTACTTGCTCAGACATTTGTGCCGTGCCCGACCAAAACAATCTACTGATATCCCGGGATTCGAACACAGTGCTTCTTAACGGAATGCTAGGCAACATGTTTAACCATTTAGTGACAGAGGCGGTCAAAAGATAATATAATAGAATCTATCTATACTAATATATAAAGTTGAAGAGTTTGTTTGTTTTTTTGTTTGAACGCGCTAATCTCAGGAACTACGGGTTCGAATTATTTTTTTTGTTTTTGTTAGAGCATTTACATTGGAAGGCTATAGGTTATAAAATATCGCCCTGTGACTAATACACGCGAAGATACGGCGAGAAATCCGAAAGAGATTCATCTTTATGGGTTTCCGAGGCGTACGCTGCAAAAGCGGTTCCCTTAAAAATAAGTATGACGGAATGGTTCCTCTTTAAATGATCTTACAAAAGTCCGCGACGCTATACGAAGATAGACTATCTTTTAATATTAACTTGCAAGAACGATGGGAAGAGACGCGACTGACGTAGTGGGTAACAGTTTAAGTTTATATAGATGAAGGGGTTTGCAAAAATGATTTTGCATACCCAAAATAACAATTCTTGCGCACGAAGTCGCTGGACGCAGCTAGTCTAATATAAATGTTAATTAAGTTACATATAAAAAAAGACTCAAAAAGAAGGTTTAAAATAGTATCCCTGATGATAATGGAGTTCTAAATAATATTTCGAGTTTAAAACCGTCCAAGATAGAACCGTAAAAATGTTCAAATTCACCACAATAGACAATTAAATTAAACATCAGATAGGATTTCCACTTGTAACTACTAATTCTACGGATACAAGATAACAAGCACATTACAATACTTGTATAACCTGCGGCGGTCAGGAAAACGTCATAAATGGTGAAGGAAGCTATTAGGTACTTAGTAAATTACAGACTTATGACACTGCAATAACATAACTGTATACTGGTTGCTCCCACGTCTTTGTTCCAACGAAACGTATCAAGAACATTATTTATTCGCTTTGTTTCCATGCATATAGAACTCGAGTTTATTATGTGGTCTCCATAGAGATTAAACATTTATATGCATAACTTAGTCTTACCTTTGTTGAAAACAAACAACAACAGTACAAGTTGAAAACACAACACAAAAGTAGGACTCTTGGTACAAGAATAGTGCGAGCTTTCTAGTTAGAATTGTAGATTCTAAAGCATCGATGCTTTTTCGCAAATGTGTTTAGACACAACCGACTTCTTAACAATACGTTATTTTAAATGTTATGTCTGTATTTGCGAGTTGTATCACATCAAATTAAATACTTTTTATTTAAAACACGAACTGTATTACAACATTTAAATTACAGCTCGACGTTTTCGATCTCTTTAGAATCATAACACGATTAAACTTACCGTACCGTCATTTGTTTTAAAATGTGTTTTTGATTTACAAAACTTAACTGTAATTGGATACAAGGCAAAAACGAATAATAGAGTACGAAACGACTTATGACAAGTGAAGTGTTTCGGTTGATAATTTTAAAATGTTTAAACAAATAGTTTGATTTCCAAATAGTTCCATATGAATAGTGAATAACTGAATAGATATGTCGTAATCTGGAGCATGACATCGATTTCGTTCATGTCAACAGCGATGTTCTTACATTTGCTCGCTACGTATTTGAAAGCTTGTTTCTGTGTTTGCTCTTCACGCTGTTAATATGTATGCCTAGTGTAATATTACGTGTGTTACGATGACAGTAGATATAATTTACTGTTAACCTGATTTGAATTTCAGGAGACTTTGGTCCTAAAATAATTTAGTATCTACGCAGAATATATTGAGTCTTTATACTGCAATAAGTTCTAAGATTAAATAAAACAGTTTAACGGTTTAAACCGGGATTTATACTAGTTAAACTTATTATAACTACGGTCCGACGTTTCGGATGCTTTGCAGCACCCGTGGTCACGGGGAGACTAAAGATGGAGGGTGTCCCTGACGTCAAATTAAAAAAAACAAATAAGTTTAACTGATACATATCGCGTATTAAACCGTTAAAGTGTTTTATTTTAATATGTACTACTCGCGTAAACTACATATAGTATTTAAGTTCTAAGATGTTAATCCTAGCATTGAGTTTTACGCGTTAATCTAAGTCTATTGTACTTGCGTTGGTACCGCGTAGGTTTGGACAATTATTCAATGTCTTCTTTCTAAATAAAACCCCGGAAGATTATGAATAAGATGTTAATGCATTCCTTCTCACATAATAGTAATCGTGACATACGTTTTTAAATTGAGTAATACGATATAGGAAGTGATGTATGATAAAAAATAGTGCGGCTGTCAAACTTGTCGAATTATTTTATGTTAAGTTTGGAGTTATGATCTAATTTATTCGTGGTTCTTGACGTCTATATCGATCAAACTTATATGTAGGTACCAAATAGAAGTATTATTATTTTCGTTGCTATGACAACAAGTTTAACTGCCATTCTCGAGGGTTTTCAGCTATGTGGTCCCGCTATTTTTTCATGTTTATAGATATATCGCTTTTCTTTTAACTCTATTATAATATACATAGGACATAGGGCAGTTACATTTGTTTTACTATACATCTCCGAGATTCGAAGCTATTCTCTTTGAAGCCTCTCGTGCTCATTCCTTAAATATTGCTTGATGCTTGAGAATAATTATTATTTCAATAAAATTTGACCTTTGAATCGTGATAAAGATTCCCATAACATATGGGCGTGACAAAACAAATGTTACATTATGTAACAATATTGTTTTCGATTATATAATGTAGATAATGAAATTCTATATCGTTTCTAACTAAAGAATTTCCGGCATTAAGATTATGATTGAACCTTTGCAGAGTATTTAATAATGCAATTATCATGAGAGAACCTGTTTTATATACGATAGATTGAATCTTCATAATCATTGCGATCCATTTGGATGATTCACTTGAAAATTGTTTTGTACGGTTATACGAGCTAAAAAATTACCAGCCAGGCAAAAACGGGCGCTACGACATTTTCACTCGCGACGCTATGACTTTAAGAATAAAGATGATACTTAAGAGAAATGAAGCATTGTAATACTTATATTTGGAGAATAGATACATTGGAACACGATTTAGTATGCAGTTGGTTGTGTGTTTCGTTGATTTTTCAATGTATGTAATAATCTATTTTTATAGGCCTTTTAGATAGTGATCTTTTCAATCTGACTACCATCTTTTACTAACAAGAAGAAGTAGGTTTATTAATCGTAATCTAACAGGAACAACATAACTTTGGCATTTTAAAACCAGAGAAAATTCAGTCCTAAGCAAGCATGGTTTTTCGACCACACCATCTTTATTTCTCATCAGGTAAAATGCTTCCTTCATAAAAAGTAACGAGTAATACAAACAACAGGTGAAGGTTGATTTGCTGCGTGATTTGCATATAATCAGTCCTTTGATCGTTTGCGATACGTTGCAATTAGTATGCAAATGTGCTTTCTCATGAACTCTCACGGAAGGGAACAGGAAGATTGATTTCTCACGATGTTATCCTAATTTGGTTAGAATTAAATGAATATTATTAACGGTTTAAAACGTGAAATATATAAAGTATAGCGTAACAACGCTCGCGTAAACTGACAATAAAAGCTGTGTTTGGTCTTGTCGACTTCCAAACGCAAGGACGAAAATACAGTCGCCGGTTAACACAAATGTTTACCTTTGTATCCATAGATACTTGCCGTTGAAAAGAAAATATCTTAAGACATATTTTAAAAAAAGACAACTCTACTGCCAGTACTTCAGCTGTTCAAACTATTGAAGTATTGAATAATTTTCTATTCTGTATGATTTATTTTTAAATTAACATAAAAACAATTATTTCGGATACTTTCTTCTATTATTCTATCCATTAAATATATTCAATTATTTTAGAGCGACTAAAAATTTTTCTACGACATTACATTTTGGGATATTTTCGCTTCGCTCTTACATATCGTAAATGTTATAATCAAGGCGAAAAGCGATCATTAATAATGATGGTGTAGTCATTAAGTAACATTACATATAACTTTCTCGCATAGCATCTATAATTTGCGTTAAAGTCAAAGGTACATTTGATTGAGTATCTGTTACTTATCACGAACAAGTGAATCCGAGTTCAATTAATATCTTCAAGAAATTATTACGTTTTGTTATTTTTTAACATTAGGTAGTTTTTTTCAATTATCATTGTACCAACTTATAGTCTAGGTGGTTCTCTTGTACAACTTCATACCAAATGACGCAATAAACACACTCTTGAGAATAACTTTTCAGATATAGTTTAGTTTTTATTCCGTGCATGCATATGCAAAGTTCAATTCATATGCAAACAGCATTTCAACAACTCCAGTTTGCTGTACAAGTTAGTTGTGTGTAATAAGTAAATTTTTGCAAACGTCGTGCTTGTGGACAAAAGAAAGTAAAATAAAACAGCTCTAAAGGAATGAACAAATAACTCACGGGCTTGTATTGGTACAATGCTTTACAAATAACAAGTCGCACTGACGTTGCCGATCTCCTATTGACGAATTGCAGACTCTACTTTTATAATAATTCGCGTGTGTAAGCTAAATTTATAGTGATATGAAATCGGTATTGAGACAAACTTGAAATTAATTGACAACGTTTTTTGTATGTTTGTTTTAATTTGCCAATACTATTTATCGCTAGCAACGTTTTGAAACATAATTCGGTTTTTCTATGCCAAAACAAACGATAAATAATGATTAATTTTTTATACTCTTCAATAAATAGAGAATCCGTTAAAAATCGCCGAAGGTTCAATTAATTGAGGTTGTATCGGTCTGACCTATAAAACAATGTTGAATTTGCAACATTGAAAATGTGCTATGCTCCGATGATTTGATAACAAGAATATCTTGCTTGCAACAATCGCGTTACATTTATACAAAATAGTTTTTAACGAGCAGCGTTGTCTGCTTTTGCATAAAACATTTTATAAGCAGGTATTTAGTTTACGATTTAAAAATATGAGAAATTCAGCTACTGCTTTCAAAATATATATTTATGTTACAAAATAACGTCAAATAAATGTTACAAGTGTTAAATAATAATTGCCCTGCGAATGATTTCTGCGATTAAAGTTATTTTAAAAAGAACAATACGTTCACAGAATTAAGTCTATATTTCCCAAGGCTCCCTTCTAGATTATCGCATGAGATACTGGGATATTACATGATTTGGTTTAAGAATACAATTAATCTAAGTCTACTTAGTTTGTGTCATTGCTCATACGTCACTACGTACGTTACATTATTTTATAAATTAACATTATGTTGCTGTCAGGAGCTTCAAATGCGCTCATTCTATAGCACGAAAAAGTGTGAATACCGTCTCGCAGCGATTCGTTAAAAGCTTACTGATAAATTGCCTTAGGTCCTGAAGAAAAATCCGCAACACTCGATAGATAACTGAAAATGGTTTATTCCTTACGTTCCGTACGTTCCTAGACGTTTATTACATAAAACACTACAGTTCTATTAAGATTAAGGCTAGTATAGATTTCCTTATAATAATTTGACGTTATTGTGCGGTTTTGGTGGTAAATTTTTCAATCTTTCTATTCCTATGTAGGTTATTATTGTTTTACGCAGAATAAAGGACTAAAGGAAAAACGGACTTTCAGATCTCAAAGTTTGCGATGTCTCGCGCGTATTTCGAAATCATTTTGTATATTGTAGCGCTTCTCAGCACTTTTAATAAGACGGCCATTATTCATATAACAACGGCTACAGCGCTCTCGAGGTTTGTTAGTTACAAAATGCAGGGTAAGTATAGGTCATGCAGTTCCGAATGCCACGGAGATCACGCCTAACCGTTCAAGAAATACTTCAAATCTACCCATGTAAGGTTGAAAAGGTCGTATCTAATTGAAAGAGCCCTCGACTCCGTTGTTATGTATTCCTTTAGTTACGGTTTAGATGTACAAGGATAATTGTTATAGAAAAGTTATATTGTACAGTTAAATATTCAGTAACGACTATACAAATACGAACATGTTTTAATGTAGAATTGATTTAAAATGTTTTATTGCACAGTTGTTTATGCGTTTTGTGGCGCTTCGCCTCTGAGTAGTGCGGTATATTGGACATTGAAACATAATGAAAATGAAATTTGTTTAGCAGTAAATGTTTGGGAATTTTATAAAAACTATATGTCTTTTCATTATTTCAGACAAACGTTTTGTCTTAAATATTTAAAAAAATACTTTTACAGTAAAGTTACAAATAATATGATACATACATACATAACTAAAGCCGATGTTACGTCAAAAGTGTATTTAAAAGCCATACAAACAATCATCCCTCATAATTAATAAATTCAAAATTCAAAATATACTAGACGTAACATAAAGTTAAGCAAATATTATCTATAGTTTACGCGAGTAGTACACATTTAAATAAAACACTTTAACGCGATATATTAATTAAACTTATTTGAAACCGAACTTTTCAATAGGGAGGACGGCTTCAAATTATCAAAACCTGGGATCCCATATTAAAAACTCTGGATCCCAATAAACAGCCTACCGGCATACGCGAAGACACCGTTAGTCAATTCTGTAAGGACTCGGCCAGTTTCTCGAAATACCAACTTCGACGGAACAGATGGCGCTAGCGTAGCAATTTCTTACTTTGACGTTAGGGACATCCTCCATCTTTAGTCTCCCCGTGACCACGGCTGCTGCAAAGCATCCGAAACGTCGGGCCGAAGTTACAAATCATTTTCAAATAAGTTCAACTAATATATCGCGTTTAACCGTTAAAGTGTTTTATTTAAATAAAATTAAGCAGTTTCTAAATCTAATCAAGGATTTTGCGAGGCTTATTGTTTTGAATAATGCATCGTAATGTGTAGGCAACGAATACCTATTTCTTAATCGGTTTGCGTGTCGTTGTTGTAATACATAAAGCAACTAAATTAATAACCGTATTGTTTTATAATAAGGTGTATTTGCTTTTATCAAGACAGAAGTCTTAAATCAAATTAAAATAAGGAGATATCGTTAAAGTATTGTATTATACACTAATTTTAAAAGGAAATTTTCATTTAACACTGGTAAAAGAAAAATAATATAATTGTGGACTAATGTCACCGTGTAATGTTTTAAATTCAGGGTTGAATCTCAAATTTCTAAGGATCCACGCCTAATCCAAGCGCTTACCAATTAAATTAACAATACCATTCCTGTTACAAAACCGCCATAATTGAATACTTGTTACAGCTAATACTGACACAAATTTCATACCTTGAAATCTACTCAATATCTGAATCGTTAATTGAGATCAAAGAATCCATAAAATCGTGAATACACACAATTCCACGAGAAATAAATAGAGAATTCGTGATACGAAAGCATTTTTAAACAATGAAATGAATATTCATTAAAAGTTGCCGAAATGTCCGTGTTAAACATTCGACATGCATTTTTAAACTGTCGTCCAACCTTGAACTAATTGACTTTCTCATTTGATTTCCCTCTCTTTGAAGGTTAGATGTTGAAATTGGCGAAACAAATTACTTGGTAAAAAAGCAGTTTAGACGAGCTATAACGACGAGCTAATTAAATAAACAAAGTTACTCTGTTAGAACAATTTGATAACATAATTTTAGTTTGCATTTTTGACGATAGTCGGTTAAATTTGGTACAAATAAAAATCAGGGCATCGAAATATCATATGAAGAAGATAGAAGGTACAATAAAGTGAATTTCCAAGTTAGTGTTAAACCAAAATACATAATTATACATAACAATCTTCTAAATTATAACATGTTTTAGTCACAATCTGTGTTGTACAATTTGTAAAACTATTTTTTTAATCATTTGTAATGCCATGGTAAATAAATAGTGATTATTATTATTATTAATAACTAGCTGTGCCCGCGACTTCGTTCGCGTGGAATAGTGACTAGGGGTAGAATTTTTAATTATTTAGGCTGTTTATTAATTTATGTAATTGCGCATTTATCGCAGCCAATCTTTGTTGTAAGTGCTACTTTGCCGCAACACTCTTACCTCACCTCACATCACTCACACACTAACTCCCACTCCCACTCCTATTCCCAAAAAGCCAAAGAAGAAAGTTTCATTGAGCTTCAAAAACCACGAATTTCCATACAAACATTCAACACCACCATTCCATTCTCAGGGTCTAGACAATATATGTATACAAAATTGTTTCTTAGTTCTTTTTACTAAGTCTACAAGTAAAGGTAAGTCTAAGAAAGCAGTACCGCTTGTCTGTTTGATTGATGTAACCTGGCAGCTAATTAATGAACACACGTCCTTGACCGCTGCAGAAACAATAGCTCGCAGATCCACGGTAGACTAATCGTGGCTATCCGTCATTCAATCATACTACAACAATACTATTTGTCTTCGTCTAACATCGGAACACACCTAAAACATAACTATATATAACCATTTTTTTATAAAAATGTTTGTTGCCGCATTAAGTTGAACTACAGCAGCTTTCCATATAAAATTACTCTAACTATTGCGCTAAAGTTTTCTTTGGTTTTCAATTTGAAAATTAGTCGTGAAAATTATTCATTAATTGTCCATTTATATGAAACATGACATTATTAGCATGTGATAATTATTTTAATAATTTTAATACTATTTTTAAACACAATGGATGTATTTGTTTTATTTATTAATCATAAGTACCACAGGAATGTTTTACCAGAATATAAACCTATGTTTAAATAAAAGGCGGCCTTATCGCTAAGCAGCGAAATCTTCCGAGCAACCAGATATGAAAAAGAAAAGCAGTTAAGAGTTAGAAAGATAAAATTTGAAATATGAAGTTTTTAAAGTATGGAGGGAGAGATTGAGTTTTTCTGATATAAAGAAGAGTGTTCAGCGATTAATGGCTTTATTAGTGAAGTTGTTGTTCAAGAAGGAAGTCTGACGGGAAGATGTATAATTTTTTCTCCAACGTCTTGACCGATATTGATAAAATTATTAGTTGTTAGAATAACATAAAAATAATGTTTTACACGTAATTTTAATGGTCAGTTTTTTATTACTGTTACTAGCCAGTTAGAAGTTCATATATAAATAAGTTTTTAGAAACAAAAGGTAACACCGCGATACACCTTTAGTTAAATTTATTACGGAACGAAGAACAATTGCTTTACAAATATAGATTTTATGGTTTTTAATTACAATGCTGACCCAAATTGCATTCCGCAATCTCACTATTGATAGTATCTAACGGCCATAAAATTATAAGTGAATTACGCTAACTGTATATACGGTTATATTGAGTACAAATATTAAGGATCATTCGTCAAACGCTACAATACTAACAGTACTATTCCGATATTTGTTTGAATAAAATATTGACAGCCGTATAGCGTCGATACAGATTTGCCTATAAATGATTGATGGTGATATACAAGTATAAAAGGAATTCAACTATGTCTAATTGATGGTAGAGATTTAACAATTTAAAATAATTACGACGGGACGTTTTTCCATGATAGAGGAGGACAGGCTTTGGACATTCGGAAATCCACAGACTTGACGGCTTATTATAAAATGATTAGAAATATGTTGGACCCGGTAGGGATCGAATCCACGACCCATTGATTATTAACAGTACATTCTTAACATTACGCTAAGGAGTATGAGTATATATATGTAGTTATAGCTAATGTCGTCACTTATCGTCAGATATGAGATTAAGAAAAAAGAAATGTAAGTATTCACATGTATATACGGGTTTTAACTTCTTTTCCTCGAAGTATGAAGTGTGTGCTTTTAGTCTTGTGGCATAACTATACGAATGTATAAGATATCAATTAAATTAAATGGAATATTAGTCTTATATGGCAAGGTTCGTCGGTTTTGGTTGGAATGAGTATCAAGCAATGTATCATATTTAATACTAAAACGTTATAAAACCATGTCTCGACAAATTGGTCAAAACGTCATTCAAATAAACCGTACGTTAACTTATTCACGTAAGGATGTCATGCCAAATATATCTCACACGTTCTACTGACCACGTTATGGCAAGTTATCAGAAGTATTAGACATACAGTTAGCAAATACAGGGTTGGTAAAAAGATCCAATTGGTTTATATATTGCTATACAGAGGCAAAAAAACATTTTTTTATCGTATTCAAAATCATAAATTATTAATTTCATTACATTTTAATTAAGACATATTATACTGCTTATTATACACATCTGTGCCCCTCTATTATTTTTATAATAGAGGGGCACAGACATGTATGGCGATCCCTGGCTAGTGAATCCCAGCCCTATAACATCTAAATGAGATTGGATTCCCTAATTTTACCAATTTGGATATTCGGATATCCACAGAATTAAACTAAAAAGCGTTTAACTTTACGGTTTTTTTTCTGTGGACGGTGGTTCGTGATCCAGACGGAATTTCAAAATTCCCACCCCATACCTTTAATAGCCAGATTTCTAGATTAAGCCCAAAATGTTTCAGAAGAAAATATAAATTGATTAGAAACATGTTGCATCCGATACGGATTGAACACACGATCTATTGAATATTAGTCACACTTTGCCATTTCCCCAACAAGCCCGCCAAAAATATACAATGTTCTTTAGAAAAAGCAGGATAGGTAAAATAAATCAAATAGAGACGAACCATATTAATGTGTAAAATATTAATTGAATTATAATTCGATCGATGTGAGTGTGAAAAAAATTGTTAATGATTATGCTGACTACCCTAAAGCATATTTATGCAATATTTCTTGACCAAACAATGAGTCAGTGCACGTTTTCTGTTTGATTGGTGCTAAGAACATTGACTCTAAAGAGTTTATTGCACTCTATTAGCTGAATGTTTATTAAACAAAAGCGGTATTTTAGGATCAAGATGAATCAGACTCGTGAATCTTGACAGGTCTCCGTTAATTTCTTATCGACATCACTTTTTCATTTGTTTATCTCCACAAAATACTTCCGTCTATTATTAGAAATGTGTCAAAAACTGTTTGTTTCACACGTTTGTATCAACTCCGCGATGATACGGAAGTAATACGTAACTTTATAGTGATTCCGACGCGTTGAGAGATTTAACTAAAACTGCGGTCTCCTATTAACGCTGTAGATCGCGGACAGGCAACAAAGGTTCTACAACAGGCAACAAAGCGATACAGACGTCTTTCATAGCATACCTAGTTATTTCATGGGTACTGCAAAGGTTGATTGACAAGAAAGTGGAAACGAAACGTAAGCTTTTTCGTAGCACAAATTGATCGATAAAAATTTGGCGTGGTTACGCTGTTATAGGAGACCATAGCTTTAAAAAGAATTTACATGGCTAACGCTTCAGCCCATGACTACAAAGTGGGTAGCGTAACTAATCACATTGATGATAAGCATTGCAATATGTAAAGCTGGATCTCGTCGCATGTAAGTAATATGTTTATAATTGACGGAAAATGCGTGGCTTTGAGGCCAGTATTGTTACAAGGATTTCGTAATTATCCATACTTTAAAAATACTCAATTATATTTGAAATTAAATTTTATAAACTTAAGAAAATTTATGATCATGCGAAGGTACGGTATTCCGTTCGCCAAGGATTTGTAACCAATATTTTATACTGAAATAATTTTAAATTTTTAACTTTGTGTTATCGCTGCTCACTAATAAGGGTAAAAATGAAACTAATATAATTATTCGCTTAGCTTATTAAATTTCAGGTACAATAACGTTAAAGTCTCTCAAGTACGGACATAAACCATTTTTTTTTGTCATAGAAAAAAAAAGTAGTAGAATAGATAATACCGTGGGCTTATTGCAAAATATATAGTATTGAAACTGCGTTAAAAGGAGTTACGAAAAAAATGTGAAGTTTATAATTAGTTGTGCCTCGTTTTGCAATTCCATTGTCACGACGTCTCGCATTCACCGCTTTATAACCTGCTCCATTATTGGTTAACATCAGACCAATGTTGAATGTTAATTTTAAATATCGTTTTAAATATATTTCTTTAATATTTGTACGACTTGGGCCCAATGTAATTAGACCAAGCAGAGGGAAGAATGTGTCATTTAAAAAACAAAAGAACTGAAGTTTTCTCATTCCACATTTCCCACAAGCCATTTTCTGTTTCACTTTAAATAAATGTACAGTGTTCTTTACAAATTTAAAAAGAAACATCGAAAGACAAAGACCTAATCTATTTAAGACGTTTTTTTTGTGATTGGACTGTATCTTACTTTAGTATCACTCTGCAACTTTTACTGATCTCACATCTATATTATCATTTTACCTGCTAATATAATAAACCGAGATCTTTTTAAGTTAAATTTTATGAATGCAATCAAATTATAGATCAACAATCTAATATAAATTATTGCTTACGCAATTAATGCTTTACAGTTCCTATAACAGAGATTGTCCTTACAACGATATTCAAACCGCAACAGAAGAAACCGGTAGTCGCAATAAACTGAGGCTCATATTGCATTGTGCTACTCAGCCTAGCAATGCCTTGCGTGGAAATCTTAAAGTAATTATTACTATACCTTCCAGTACATAGTCTAACAATACCGACATCTGTTTGTTTGAGGCCAGAGGCGTGAAACCGTGACTGACTAGTCTTGAAAATAATTCATTCGGACACGAATTCGATGTGACTACCTTGGGATTAGATGATTAGGTAAATTCATGATTGAATTGCATAAAATGGCGACGAAATCCGAACAGAGTATTACTTTAAACTTATGGCGAAGCAAGTTTAACATAGCATAATCATTCAATTAAACAGATAATATCAATTTGTTAAGGACACGATGTTCATTTATATCCCCGAACAATAGTGAATAATTTATGGTTAAGCCGCTTGTGTAAATGTGTTTACGTTGTATTAAAACTATCTACTATCTGCTTAGCTAATGTTTATTCTAGTGTTGAAAAATTCTACTAAAGATTTCTCGAGAGTATTTAATATATAATGTTATTTGTATCGAATGGCTGTTTTAATTTTATAATCATTGTAACTCGTGTGAATACAAAATAGTAAATTGAAATATCCGATGTTAGCAAGAGAGGTTAACGTAATTGCTTAAAGTACGGAAACTCATAAAAACATAAATATGTATACATAATGCATATACATAAGTAAATGTGAACACTAAAAACTAAAGTCTCTAAATCTAGGTTTACGGCGTAAATTGACTTACTTAAAAAGCTATTAAGTGCTATACTTGCAAATAGATGATACATTATATCGTACTTCTTTAGATGAAGCAACATTAAGATTGACGATAGGAGAAAATTTTACGGAAGAGTTAAGCTTGAGGAAGAGCACAGTTACGCGGCTATGTGTAAAAGCAATTACAAAATATTATATAAGCCAATAAAGGAGATAGTTGAGCGCCTTGAGATACTATCTGAATTCTTTACAACGCATACAAAAGGTGAACTCGTTTCATCTATTTGTCTAGTTAAGTAAACCGGTCGCACTATACTTTGCACTTTCAGTTTTTATAGAGGCTGATGTAAGTGTAACAGGTGCAAGGACAGTCAAGCTTTGACCCACCAAATGAGCAATTTTCAACACCATTATATTTGACATGGCATGTTTGTTAATTTAAATTTATCTGTGGACACATTGTACCATAAAACAAAAAAACAGCCATCAAAGCTTCCAATTGTGAAAGCTGTTTACGTAAAATTCTATAATGATCAATGTAATTTTTGCGTTTGATAAAATTTAAACGTACTTATTCAATCGTTTTAAGTACAGCAACATGTTTCTTTTAATTTTTTTTTTTTTAATTGAAACATATTACTCGAGATAGAAAAAGCAAGCGTAAAATTTTGTGATGATTTTATGAAACACTCATTAAACTCTTGTATGTGACTTGAGCAAGAGTGAGACTGATTTGGACCGTGTTTATTCCCTTGCACAACACCTTACACCTTATTTATAGCTAGCGATGTTCGATTAATCTAAGTCCCGGAATATCGATACTTCGCGTGTCTTGAATACCTTTTGTGGATCCGATACGATTACGTGATCGCGCATCGTGTCGTGTCCAATGCCCATAATAATAACATGGAAGTTTCACTTTCGCATAAGTCACAGTTTCTCTGTGCGTTGTTAATGATAGGGTATTGTTCATTTTTCGTGTTAATTTCAAAAATGCGCCTCGTACGCTCTATTAAAATGTAGATACGTGTAAGTGTAATTACCAAGTTAAAATTAAACTTTTAATTCGATGAGAGATTTTTTGAGCAAATAGGTAACGTTACTTTCGCTAATATGTCCACTTAAATTATGTTTGTAGTCGTTCATTATTGAAGTACACAATTACTCTATTAAAATATAGGTAGATCGTAGTAACTTCAGTTTGATGATAAAATCAGTGTGAATTATTTTTATTGATTGATACTATTTAGAGGCTAGTAGATCAGACTTTTACGCCCTACCTAACCGAAAAAAAAATGTTTCACTGAAAATCGAACCCTGGACATCTCGCGCTTAACAAGAAAACACATTTAGCTACTTTAAGACAGCTCATCTACTGGCCCAACGCGGCTTTCAGTTGTTATGTATTTATTTAAAATACGAGGCCGATACTGATCCTAATTCGGAACCGGTAGTTTCGTTACCGAATAATCGAATTCCAACATTAGAATAATTATTAAGTTTTGTGTGAAATATACGGTTGGTAGTAGTTTTAGGATCCATACCCACGTAGCGGTGGACCGCAGTGCGGTCAATCGCGTTTCAAAATATCTATGAAAAGCAATGCACAGCACATGAGGCTGCCTCACTACCGTTGCGGTTAGTTGAACGGTAAATCGCTCGGTGAGTATCGGCCCTTAAGCATCGGATTTATCGCATCAACGACTCTGTTCTTTCATTTCCGACAGTATGACACTCGCAAATGTAGTTAGCGTAACATTTATATGCATTTTTACATTGTAGTGAACGTCTTCCTTTAAAAAAAGGTTAAGTTATTACAGAGACCGGACTTCATACTTATTTTAGTAATACGCGTCTAGATTTCCTCTTACTACCACTAAAGTGACTGATAATTTTTAACAGCCGATAATATACAGTTGATTGAAATGCTAATTCTATTAAATTATTATGATTAAATTAACAATAGCAAGCCATGTCAACTAAAGGTTAGTAAAGGTACATTTTAATCTTGACCTACTTCAATCATCAAATGCCAATCCATCACAATACTCTATTCGCGATTGGATTACCCGATACCATACTTTGAAAGTGCAAAATGTTTGGGATATAAACGCGAAACTGGTTCACGCGAAATTGTTCCATATCATAATTACAAAGATGTGAAAATTGCAGTAACGATTTGACATACCGTACGTCAACCTCACTTTATTAGGTGATTGACTTCAGTTAAATACCAATGGATCAAGGTCTATTGTGCACGTGGGTTTATTTACAATCTAATTAAGCAAAGACCAAAAATCTCGAAAACGTATTACGTAGTAGTGTATAGTAATTATAATTCAATTAAGTAATTATTAAGAACTTTAAATCTCTAATTATTTACTGATTTAAATTAACTTCTGTTTGTAGACATAAAGTATACCTATATAAATATTCAAAGCCAAAAAAGGTCGGCAACGTACTCGCGCGATGTTATAAGGCTCGAGTGTTTCAGCTTTCATTAAATGAACCCCGTGCTTGTCTGTCTTCCTTTATTATATATATTTTTATAATAATTTACACATACTGAACAAGTATTGTCATATAAAGTAAGATTAAATAAACTCGCGGACGTAAAAATATAATTAACCCAGCAATAAATAATATTTGCGAAAGGAGGGTATCTGGTTCACAATTTTTGAGCAAAGCGCTTACAAAACGCTATTATGGTCTTTCACAGGTCATGTCACCGCAACATTAAGATTTATAATTATCATAATTTATGTTAATATAACGGAATATCGTGTAGAAGTGTTATATCTTAAGTAATCAAATTTTAGGTGAGTTTAGTTCTGATTGGGAAGTCTATATTTTTATTAAATTAATTCAACCCTCAAAAAAGTTCTGGCTAATAGGATACCTATGCTAGGTGTTGATTTTGCTGAAAATCAGTGTCGTAACATAGGTAAACGTGATGCAACGCTGAGGCAAGACAATTTTGGTATCACCTTATTCAAATTAAATTAAATCTTTTCGTGTTAATTATAATTACATTTATTTCTACTACTACTAATGAATGCCTAATAAAGTGATTCATTATGATTATTATTATTATATAGGTGTATCTACGCGCATAATATACACAATAATATGTTTGTTTTGATTTCTTCACTACCTTTTTCTTCATTGGAGAGCATGGGTCACTACGCAAAATAAACAATTTGATGCACGACCGAAAACCAAACTCTCGCCTGACCTAAGTCGGGCTAATATATTTACAATTTATTAAATAAAATAAAGAAATACTGTCTTTAGTTTAAGCGTACACTTAAAGTAAGTAGTACACATTTAAATAAAACACTTTTAAAATGATTTTTAACTTCGGCCCGACGTTTCGGATGCTTTGCAGCAGCAGTCTCCCCGTTACCACGGCTGCTGGAAAGCATCCGAAACGTCGGGCTGAAGTTAAAAATAATTTTCAAATAAGTTTAACTAATATATCGCGTTTTAAACCGTTAAAGTGTTTTATTTAAAAATAAAGAAAGTCAATTCTCGTACCGTACATTACAAAATTAAGTTAGCCATGTAAAATATTGTAATAGATACAGGTTACGAGGGCACGTCATGTCTTAATGGGTTCAGAGTAAAAATACAGGGTCCATTAATACGAGCAATTTAAAACTAAAGAGGTTTTATTAAGCTAGCTGTGCCCGCGACTTCGTCCGCGTAGGAAAGTTAATTTGAGCATGTCAACTTAAAATTGATTAAATGTTGTATTTGAATTAAAAATATATTTTACATTAGATTTGATACAGATTTACTTAAATTTAAGTTCGATAACAAAATATTTTAGTATTAAAATTTATTTGCTTCGTATGGATTAATTAATTCATTTTATAAATAAGTGAAAAATATACATCGACATGGTTATTATCAAAATTTTCTATGACTTGTAACTTACAAGCTATAGGAGAATTTTCGTTGATACACAATGTTCTATTCCGTAACAAAGGCTTTTTACGTCTCATGTCCTTGTCTGTTTTTTTAACTACTTCTTGTGTGTTTTTCATTTTCAACTACTTATTTTACACTTACCAATTGCAGGACCCTTTTTGTTATTGTAAATTAACATAATTGTTTTTAAACACACAATAGGATTCACATGTTTGTTTCTTTAATAACTAACAACATGCAAAAAATATAATTGGGACGTAATTAAAGATTTGAGATAACATTAAGCATGTCTCAACATGAGATAATGTTTTACGAAAAGCTGACCATCACATCGACCTCTAGCGAGGACTGTAGATAGCAATCAGCTACTGCAATTAACTCTATTATCATTTACGGAGTGAATAATTCGTTGTTTAATTTATAAGACTTTACCAGTTTTAAAATAAAAAAAAATCAAACAAACAGTTTTTTTACTACAACCCGATGAATTTGATAAGTTAAAGTAGTCGTGGTCCAGGGGAGACGAAAAAAATGGTAAGTTAACTAATTTAATAGTTTAAAACGGGAAATATATTATTTTCAGATGGACCACTTAACCATCAGCCATGTTATTCAATAAATCAACAACTTCTATTCAATTAAACTATTTTACGTAAATTTGTTATAATCAACGGCGTTGCATTTATATCAAATTTACGTTATAAAAAAAAACAAAGTAGTTAGGCTAGGCCACAGAAGTATGACTAAGTTGCTACCTAGGCTGCAATTAAAAAAAGTTGATTTTGCCATTTTCTTATAAAGAAAATTATTAACACTAGCATTAACACAGCAATAAGCAAAAAGTCAAAACTAATACAACCATCAATCATCAAATCAAAGTATAGGCTAATTCTGTTAAATTGTGTTGCACAAACTATAACGAACAATATTAGTTCAAGGTCTATCTAAATTTGCAGTTAAACCACTTTTCATATTGAGTCATTTTGTAACGTACTCTATGGAAGTAAAATGCTCATTATAGCTGTCCGAATGCTAGAATGATTGAGGCATATTGTAAAAGTTATTTCGTGAATCAATTTTTAATTAAGATATAAGTAGTGTTTATGTGCGTAAAAGATTTATTTTTATGACAGTGATACGCGGTGATTTTGAGATGAAAACTTTTCAATCAAAATAACGTATATAATAAGACGTACATACATAATAGCATTATATAAATTAAAAATCGATGTTAGATTTAAACAATTTCTATACGGGCAGGACTAGAACCGATTGCGCGAAAAGGTGCATATATACCAATCCGTTGAAGAAATTCGACGATAACGTGTAGGACACGCTCACTTGTTTTCTTCAATAGCACAACGTTGTGAGTACATATGATGTACTAATGAATAATTGAACAGAGAAGTATTGCTCTAATTTTTTAATAAACGATTAGAAAATGATCTACTAATGAACAAGATTGTACATTCTAGACCTTTATAAAGCTTAATTTTTTGCGAAGGTCTGGTAAGGTAAATAGATGTTGATGACAGTAAATTGCAAAGGGCAATAAGTGAAGGCCGCAAGTTACGAATTGTTCGTAGGTACGCCCGGGACAATAGCGAGTGATAATTTTCTATTACATTTCAAACACTTAATAGTTCGTCAAATTATAGAGATTGTGTCGCAACTTCACGACTTCAATGCTATTATTTGACATGTGTTGTGTATAATCTTGCTGAACCTTGTAATAAATAATCTTTTAACAGTAATTAAACTCCGAAATTTTAATTTATATTTAATTAAAGTTAACTCAAAGTTAAACTGGATATGTTATATTAAAATTAGATATTTTGTTCTTTAAAGCCTAAAGTCTCGTTATTCACAATAAAGGGATAAAAGCTCTTACAACGCATATAATATATTTATATATATTTGCAAATAATAAAAGCCAATAAGATCATAATATAATCACCATGTCGCACGATAAAAGCCATGCAAGATTATTTACCTTGTAAAAAGCGATTCGTGCATAAGTTAACCAATTCAGATCATTAAAGGTTTGCGACACAACGTTGCATTGTGATCGAATGTTGCAAAACTCATACAAGAGTCATACATTTAGTTCCGACATTCCTTTGATGACATTTGGAGATGATTGTGTGACAATCACACGTGTCTACGTTTCGATTGACGGTCTGGTCGAAGGAGCGAATTGTATGCATAAAATTGGTAATCGCATCATAGAATATGGATGAGAGGGATAATGGGGGCTGGAACATGACATGTTGAAATAAAAACTGAACTGTTCAGAACGAGAAAAATATAATAATCTTACGATTCGGATACTACAGAGCAGCTGTGGTCAAGAAAGGTTGTTTCATGTTTTATAGCGTTAAAAGTGTTTTACTTACTTAGTATTTAAAAATCGACATTTATGACAAGTTAATCAATAATAATAATTATGCGAAAACTATATTTTTAACATACAGTTCGTTTAAATTAGATACATATATGATAAGGGATATGAAGTGAATATAAAAAATGTTTTATTTTGCTTTAAAATATTGTATAATTTTTAAAAATTTTATTCAGCTTTCCCCTTCGTCCCTTTTTGGCTCCTTTTTCATATTATTTGTAAGTAACATGTTAAATCAAATGTTACCTTGGCTTTATATAGATTTTCGACAATAGGTAATTAATAAGCATAGGATTTCAGAGTTACACTTCAATTATTTCCCGTTTGTCTCTCTTATGAAGCTGGATTCGTTAATGAGTGTCGTTTTAAATGACCGATTGTAGCGGTTACGTCAAAGTAACTTTCCACATTGATCTTAAAAAAGTACATAAAACTGACTTAAAAGACACTTTCAATTTAACGCACTTTCTCTCTATCTGTATGAGAGGGCATTGACCTCTGTTGAGGCAACCCTTTCATTAGAGGACACCATGTATTGAAAGCACAATAATTCACATGGATTTTACGACTTCATACATTTCTTACTTTTGCAATAAAATCTTATAACACTATATTGTGCGTCGTAAAACGTATTGAAGTCTTGGAGATGAAAAACAACGATTGTTAGGTAGGTATTATACTGGCAGTAAGGGATCGAGAAATTAACTGTTAGTTAGTTACGTACAGACGTTCAATACGTACAGTTATTGTCCGATATGTTCTATAAATAACGGAAAGTGTTGCGGTTACTTTTAACTAAGGTAGATTAATAAAAAACTTTTAACAGTACTCAAAAAGAAGTTTATTTTTTATACCACCATTTTATTAAATAATTTGTATTTTATATTTATATATTTGTTTGTATCGCGCTCTTATGTTCATTCTTCACGAAAATTCTGTCTATTTTAAATAATATTTTAATACAACGCTTAATTTATATTAATTTATAATCGATAGCAAATTGATCTTAAATACATAGTAGTTTACGCGAGTAGTACACATTTCAATAAAACACTTTAACGGTTGAAAACGCGATATATAATAGTTAAACTTGGCCGTGGTCACAGGGAGACGGCTGCTGCAAAGCACCCGAAACGTCGGGCCGTTTTGAAATCATTTCCAAATAAGGGAATATACATATATCGCGTTTTAAACCGTTAAAGTGTTTAATTAAAAAAAAATCTTATGTTTGTCATACTAAATATTAACAGGACATTATGTTACGTTTAATACTGTGTTTTGTTAGATAATATAATTAGTGTTGCATACCATTGACCTTAATTTACTTATGAAGTCTGTAATTTGCCATCCAAATTGTCTGTTGGTTCGACGTAGGTCGCGGTCTTGATCCCTAGATGGCTGTTTAATTATTTCATTCAATATTGCAGTGTTAAAACCGTCAAAATTTTGGTTCATCTAATGATGGAGCATTCAAAGCTTAGAAGTTCTTATTAGTTGGAAAAATAATTATATTTGTTTAACCTTTTGTATGTAGATTGTGGATGTATTAACTTGTTAATAAAAAAAACGAACGTAATAACATGTTGATACCTTGACGATCTCCGAAGAAGGAAAAAAATGTCCTTTAATATTTCACATAGTAGTATTTTTCAATTGTTTTATTTGATTTTTTTAGAGCTACAGGTCGAGTATGTAATTCTCCATCATTGTATGATTTAAAATTACTTTGTTGCTTGGTTAGGCGTGAGATGGACAAGCAAACGCGCTTTCGGAATTTATATTAGCATGCACTGTGATCGTAGCAAAAAGCACATCAACATTAAAAAACAATAATCTAGATAAGGATCAGAACGTTATGTATGCATAAACAGTGTACGCGAAGTGTTCCTAAAACGTTTTTAAATTATACTATTTACTATAATTACACACTTTCTCTAAAATATGTTACCACTCGTTCTGATTAGGCATAAACACATATTTATGTAATCTAGTAATGTAACAGTGTATTGATAAAATAACGTAATATAGTTCAATTGCATTCGGCTCTTAGAAATATTGCACATTATAATTAACGAAACAAATGTTGCCAATGTTAATGAAAAAGATAGTATCGGAAATATTTTATCGGTGAAGTAGAACGTGTTCGGTCGGGCTTGCGTTATCGATAGTGTCAAGTAAACAAATCACCTGTTACGGTCATTGTGATGACACCAATAAAATAAGAGGTTTTAACATACTTTCAACACATATTAAATCCATTGTATATTTATTATGTATACATCATCTCTAGTCCTCTATAAATCCCACGGTTTGGACTCGTGATTCCTTTATAAGAGCCTAACACTGCCCCGGCTAAGTGCATGTTGCATTTTTCCTAATTTATTTACTGTCAGCCTTTTTTGGATTTCGGGTCACGACTGGGGATCTTTCGATTTCACGATCATAGGTTGGGTGTACATACGGCTCTCGGTATATTAGTTGAATATAATTGTAAAATTCAACCGAAACATGGTGTCTTGGTTTAAATTCATATACATATAAATATTGCTAGTTCACGATTTACAATATGAACTCTTATTTAATATTTTCTACTTATGATAACTATATATATTAATACATATCATAAATATAGAAGATGAACTCCTATCGACATTCTATTCTCAATAAAAATCAAAATTATAACTTCTACTATCATCTGACGCTGATATATTCTGAACTTATACAAGGATATTATGTTCGGAGTGAAAGAGGTAAACGTTTCCAAAACATAAAACAACTTGGTAAACATCTCGGCAAGGGTAACGAACTAAATGAATCCATTACACAGCAAGTTTAAGTCATCGGGGTTATTTTTAAGGTTAACTTGAAAATATTAACATGTCAGCAAGACTGTTTGTAATTATTTGTTTGTAGCTTCAAAAGATGGCGCATAAGGTATTCTAAGTATTAAACAGTTAAGAAAATACTTATACGTGATTAACGGAATCTGTAGATACAAAAAATAATAATCTGTCAATGGCCTATTTGGATGAGGCGCTAAGAATTCAGGATATACGGAAGAGGTTTGAGGTCACAGCAAGTTTGTGCAATAATATTAAGGCAATAAATTACAAAGAAGCTTTCAGTTTTTACGTAATTTTAATAACAATGTGAATTCCTTGGCCAGCTGTTAACAAATTCTGATAAATCATGTAATCGAAGTTCATTTTTATGGTGCTTATCTGAGGTGAAAATTGACGGCAATCAATTTTATGTGACAGGTGATGCCCGATTGACCCGGGGCCATAAAATTAAGTATGGAAATAAAAGGGTTCATTACTTATTTCACACACGGAGATTTTTTTAACAGTCTAATTAATTTTTGTGCAATAATTGCGATTTTAACCTTAGTAAGACATTAATTTAGGGATTTAATCATAGTAGGTACTTATCTCTAACAGGAAAGATATTAAACGTTACTTTTAAATATTCATTATTGTCATTTTCATGTTATGTAACATAGTTATCCTTGACATATATATAAAACATATTCTGTATTTTAAATAACTCTATTGTTTAGGGCAAGCAAACAATAAATATATTAAATTTTAAGTTATTTTGGCTTCCATTTGTCTAACTTGTCGTGGTTGTGCCTTATCAAAAATTTTAGTAGCAATTTTAATATGCTTGAAGCCCTAATGTAGTAAACGCTTTAATCTGCATAATTTCATCACACGTGAAGAAATAACACCATTCCTCGGAAGTGAGTGGTTCCGTTCCATAACGACAACTGAACAATGCTGTCGAAAAAATTGACTAGAGCTGTGAGCATTACCTTGGCTTCCATTGTTGCTTACCGGTTAGAGCAATTAGGCAACTTTAGGAATGAATGAACCTTGGATAGTGAAAACTTTGATATGCGTAATTTGTTAACTGCTTTGCATTGTTTTATGTACGTTTTATTGTAACGAGATAATTGTTGCAACAATTTACATTCAATAGCTATATTTTATACTTCTTCATTTATTTTAGAGTTTAACTACTTGACTATGTCAGTGGTTAAGCGTCTAGGTGGTGCGTTTAATGCAAGAGGCTTAAATCCTGAGGATCAAACCTCTATATTTAGTTTAGTTAATAGCTGTAGTTGGATCACAGAAAGTGTCATATGTAATCAAATAAATAATTTGGAATTGTATTCGTATGTATAATACATTGCCAGTTGACGTTTCAAATTTATCAATAAATACATTTAAAAAAGTTATAAAATTTTGATTGTCTCAAAAGGCGTATTATTGTCTGAACGATTTCTTTAATGACAAGACCGCCTGGCAGTAATATGAATTGCTCCTTAGGTTAATAAATTCACAATGTATAAGTTTATAAGACATGTTAAAAAAAGCAGGACTGAGTTTCTTGGGTGTTCTTCTCTGTTATGTTGCTCTTTTGAACACTCTGTAGAATCACGACGAACAGACCGGCAAACAAAAATAATTTCACGAATCTTAATAATTTTTAAAATTTTAAAGAGAATTTATTTTTCTTTATTTTAATATGTAACAAATCGATCAGTGAAACAAGCAAAGGTCCTCACAGTTTTTTTCAGTGTTGTGTGATAGAGTTTTTTATGTGAAATAGATAAAATGTTTGTAATGTACTTAACATTTTAATTCTTAGATAGCAAATGTTATATAATGGTCACTCTTCGTTAAAATATTGTAGAGGCGTATTTTTTAATAATTTTGAAACAAAAATTATGGTATTACTTATTTGGCAAATATTAGGAACACAGTAGCCATTTAGGGCTTTAAGTTTAAACAAATCGTACCATGTTACAACTGCAAAATTTATAAAATATTATTTCGTAGTTTCATATTACCACTACTTTCTGTGCGTGGTTTCGCTTGCAGCATTATACATTTTTGGTGTAAGTATTCCATCGTATTGAGTTCTTAAAGTTTTTTTCTAGTTGTAATTAATATTGTCTGGCATATGCATAGTGTTTTATCCAGTATCACACTTAGAGTTTATTATAAGACCTTTACAAATCCTAATTATAACGATGACTTGTTTGCTATATCTCAAAAAGTTTGGGTATTACAGGATAAGCAGTTGTTACTAGAAAGGTATGCCAAATGTGTACTACAAAATATTAGTCTATCATGTACCGCGTTATAATGTCAGTGTGTTTTCCTACAAAGAAACGCCGACGTTAGAATTTTAATCGAACTTTAACCAGTGTTAATTCCATTTGCTGTGTCGTGTCCTAACAGTAGGTCATTGTCATTGGCGATCGCTCCACGACAGATTTCGTTCGCGTGAAAATTAACCTCAGTTCATCGCTGAAGTAATTCTTGCCAATTCAACCCTTGCAACATTTTTTTGTGCAATGCAATTATTTTTAATTCGCAATGTTTACTTTGTTTAAGCTACGAAGGGCGATTTAGAGTAGGTCTGCGTGTCTGTTTTTCTTAGTCAGTATTAAATTTTAATTTATTCGATTGTCTATCAATAAGTGAATTAACTGAAATCTAGTAATTGTTCTACTGTTTTCTAACGTTTTAAAAATACATATTTGATATTCTCTTATTCGTTTTAATTTTAATTGTAGGTACTCTATTATGCATATATTAATAGTTTGTTGTTTTTCATTCACAGTAATTAAATGTTTCTATAGATTGCTTATGAATGGTAATTAAATTATTCTGGTATTTTTCGCATGGATGCTTACCATCGATCCTCTCGCTCTTCTGCACAGGAACAGCTGTGATGAAGGAAATCAGCAGAAACGCGGAAACAATCCGGGCACTCGCACTCATTTTGGCTCGATAAAATTAAACGGACGCAACTATAAACCGCGTGTGGCCGGTTACATTTGCGTCGGGAGCAACGTTCAGCAACGGTGTCTTGTCAACAACTGGTGGTGAGGCAAGCATGCGGCGACTTTCTATCAGCTGGTTGTATGCGGACGCAATATTGCACCGTGGTAAGCGGCGGACGTACGGTTCATACTCGATATATTTTGCTGCGCAGGGGGCAATTAATTTTTAGTGATACAGAGGTGACATAATTTTGTCGCTTGTGAACTATTAACTACGTAGTCAAGTTAAGTTTATTTTTATATTTTTTAAAGAAATGCCAACGGAGGGGCAATTTGCAATTTGGTGAAAAGTATACTCACCCCCATAATTGACCCCACAAGGAGGAAGCGGAAATGTGAAAATTAAGCTCTTAGAATATATTTTACTTTATAAATGTAAAACTTAAATGTTTAGGTTTAGTATGATTGTTACTATTGATAACTAAATTGTCCCTTTTTGAATCTCTCTAAATCTAATACTCTTTTTATCTTTTAATATATTTATTTTCAAAATACACCAACGTAGTAACTGTACCATCGGATATTTCCTTTGTTCCTTATAGCGGGCAGATCGTTATAAGGTTTATACGTGAAAGAAAACATAAAAGCCAGGTCAATATTGTACTTACTCGTAATTAAATATTTTAATAAGGAACTCCTTATTTGTATTATTATTGAGATTCCTTAGGATCAACATTTCTCTTTTTTGACGTGATCTAAGTATTGAAAGGGACGTCATACTGACACTTTGCCTTCAAAAGTGATCAGGATTTGATTTTTATAATATTTAATTTTTCTGTTCTATTCTAAAAACCACTAGACCAATTCTAGTGAAATATTATAAATTACCATTTTATATTTAATTTTAAAGCCAACAATTATATTCGTATTCGCCCCTAGCATAGATATTGAAAAAAAGAGTACAAAAGTGAGATTTATTATGTAATTTATTCAACAGTATGTGTCAAAATAGTTTTCATTAACAATAATATTCTGTGTTTCTGTAAACTGTATTTGGTTCCTAGTTAATGGAGCGTGCTTTAAACGTTACTAACCCAATTGTCATGGTTTATTGATTCATAAATATTCCAAGTTTAGCTATTCGTCAATAAGAAAAAAAATGACATCTTAATAAAAGTACACTACAAAATTTAAAGCTAAAATCGGCTGTTTAAATCTTATAACTTTTATAAAGTTATGTATAACCTGTAATGATAGCTCACATAATTTTGCATTACATTATAAATTTTTAAATCAAGTTCAGTTAATATAAATAAAATTTAAAAGATTAAGACCTTGTTGAAACTGAATGAAATTGATTTTTTTTCTTTTGTTGAATTGCTAAAATATTTGTCGTTGGCATTATCCTGCCATCTCTGAAAAAAATGTGTACAACTATAAAAACGAAACAATATATGCTTTTACTACTCAACACGAGATGACCCTAGTGCAATTAATTTATGCGCTATCTATCGACGGATGTTAGCATTATTTCAATATACATGTCTTCCATTTTTATAATACTTTTTATTTTCTATATAGATGTCGCTACTAGAGTCATTTACGTTGGTATTACTCATGTTTTATTTTATAAAGTACATAATTTTAATACAACCAAGATAAATCTTTTTTAATATAGAGGGCTGAATATGGCTTATTTAAGCATAAATTATATCAATCTAATAAAAAATAATTAGAAGTTGTCCAAACGAACCGGTTTTTACTGGAATAATAGGTAACGCGAAGGAAACTGTTACTGTAAAAATATAATTTATATATCTCTTTGTCTCTTATGGGATTGAATTTCCAGCTAAAATTATTTTATACAATTTTTTTTATATACGTTATTTTATTTTGCCTTAATTATTAATACTATAATTGATTTTCATTACTCTGGATCCTATACAAAAGATAATAAAACAACAAAGTTATCAGCATTTGTTAATTTATTTCATGTCATTCAATTTAAAACAATAATACCAAAAATAAAATTATTATTATCATGTAAACGATACTATTATTTAATTTACAATAACGTGGCTCATGGTATCAGTTCATTAAGAATACAGCACATATTTAATTTAAATTAACATAAATAAGCACCTTAACTTATATACACTAAAAGTCTTTTCTAAAAAGGCACTTTGCCATCTAGTAATACTAGTGAGATTAGGAAAACTCGAATACATTCTGCGAAAACAGCTCACACCAACACTGGCGACATTATGGAAATCCTAAATAAATAAGAACGTTTTCGCAAAGGCAAAGAATAGTACACAGGAAAGGAACTTACTGATACTTAACTACTAGTTCAATAAATTAAAATTCCTATCTAGAGAATACTAAATATCACAGAGCGAGTACCCATAACTTAATCAACAAAATGTTTCGTCGAGCAACTCGGTAAAACGTCAGAGAGCGTACGCTTAATATCTAAGGCTTTGGTCAGATATAAACGCCATGGGATGCGTACAGCTTACGCTTTACGTCGCGGCAAGATGCATTAGATGTATTAGATCCTATTGGTCAGGATGTACCATATTTCATTCTTACATATATACATCTTACTCACGTCAATAATATAATGCTTTTTTAACGGTCTACAATAATTCCTAAACGTTTGTATGCTGTGTGTGAGCTAGACAACAACAGTCTATTTTTATAACAGTAAGCGATATATCGTCGCCATACGTCATCAACGGCGTTTATAGGTGACAACAGCCTAACAATAAATAAGTACAAGTCAATACTTCGTAATAAATACAATAAGGCTATCCTCAACTCGAAGTCATTTTATTTCTGAGCCGCTTATTGCCTCTCTTTTCTAGCAACTTCGCGTGGAAGGCGCCGCATTTCTTGTCACTTTTCTTGCTTAACGGACATCTGAATTCCGAGTACCAATTGTTAAGTAAATTCCCGTACCCCCTAAACGCAATGTAATCGTTTTTGAGACATTGCGTCGCGTCGACTTTCATCTCCAAAGTGTCCAGTTTCATTTTGTTTCTGTCGAAGGGCGGAACTGGCATGTTCACGGCGATCATGTTTTCCGTTATTTCAGCGATGGTGCTACGAAGTCTGTTTATAGTGTCGTCGAGTAGTTTTTCCCGTATCACAACATAGTTGTTGAACGGGTCGTCGGATAAGTCCAGCTGGACGTTTCTTAGTCTTTTGAAGATTACTTCGTATTCTTTGAGGGTTTTGTATAGCTTCGGCATCAGATAGGTGAACTGTAACAAAAGAAAGGGATATTAAATACTTGTGCCTTGTATATCTTATATATATACTGTGTCTGTTACCCTGAAGTTATTTACAGACAAGTAAGTACAGGCAGTTTTTGTGCGTTTTATCCGACCGAAGTCATTTTAAATTCTCTCTGAAGTTTACGCGAGTTGTTCACATTTAAATATTATAACGGGGAAACTGGGACCACGGATGCTGCTGACAAAGTCTACTAGTACTAATATATACATCGCGTTTTAAAGCGTTAAATAAATAATTTTAAACCGTTTTATTTGAACGAAGTAAATTTCCTATTTTTCTTAGTATTGTATACATAGGTATATAACGGGCTGCATTTAAGACGTTTAGCGGGATTCAGAATTGTGTAGTTAGAAAATTAATTATATGTAATGCAATAATATTGCAAATGAATTTATGATCTTATATTGTTAATATGTGCGTCTCTATAAAGCCCTTTATCGTGAATATTTAACGACGCAACTAATCGGTGTCGAGGCCTCATGATCCAGTGTCTTGATCCGTGTAACTATTGGAATGCCACTATTCAGTCACAAACATTATGCCGACGCGACATAAGTGGTTTTTGTGTAAATAAAAATTGTCGGCCCGATTATACCTTACAATGGCACGCCTGTTCTTAATTATTGTTTATTGATGCATTATAATTGCGTGTTAATTTTATTTAAGCCCTTCATAATAATGATATAAAGTTAAGCTTATATAGCGCGATATTTGATGTTGAATAACATAAGTTGTTATTTATAACGTTTTTTTAAATAAAAAGCAAAAACTTAGTAAAGTTCTATTCTTAATTCACATTTATCTGTGTATAATTGTTGTATGACATAAGGAGAATTGTAATAATCGTTTGTTGGTTTAGGAAGGACATTCGTTCAACAATTTATAATACAGCAATTATCATATTATATCTATATTTGCAACATCACGACTATTATTCCAAATGGATTTATTCATGTCTATTGATGTTGATATTCGATTTGGTATCAAAATTGTATACCTTTACTTATTGTGGGTTTATTTATGGTGCCTTATAGATAATCTTGTTGATGTTAGGGCTGCTATTTGTAAAAAATAATGAAAATAAAGAATATTGAGTTTGATGTTTATCAAAAGATTTTGTGGTTATGACTCACTATTATTAGACAAACAGTGATTCTGTAGAGTAAAATATTGAATAAATTAATCGCCACGAGTCTATAGTTGACACTTATATCCCAGGTTTCTATACGTCGTAATTCATCGTATATAAACGTAGGACAATAAACTTAAAGCTGCCGGCAACCTTATTTTAATAGAGATATCAGGACATATTAACATAAAGCAATGGTGAAATATATCACGGAAAGTTATCACATAAAGCCGTATAAATCAGAGAATAACAGCTCTAAAGTGATATTAGTCGCAGTAGGCACGAGCCCTTACAGCGATGATGGATGTCCGACAGAACTCGGTCTGCAGGAACAACCGGTTGCAACAATTGTATTACATTGTTTTTATCATTAATCCGGAGACAACATTAGCCTTTTTACGACTTCACAATTTTCTCTAATAATAACAATGAAGTACTTATGTCAAACGATAGTTTTTAAAAGCACTGAAGTACCTACGCGAATAATTGGATTATTATTATATGTTTTTTAAATGTAATTTCCAGGTCTCCGCCAAAGTTAGTAGGTAATAAAAAAACGATTAAAATCTGTACAAGACAACATTTGTGACTTATTACGATAGAATTAGGCGTTATTTCATGGATAGATAAGAAATAACAATGGTACGAGGAAATGTCGACTGAGTAAGAATCCAGTAACTAATTATGTCACCGTCTGAAAATTGCGACGCAACTGTGAGTAACAGTTTCAGGAAAACAATCGACGTGATCTTGTGAATGAATGATATCATCTCATTCACCATTCCCGGAATCCACTCAGTGACCACCAGACGTAGCGCCACTTGTAATTAATGAGATCTCATCTGAATCAGGCGCGATCCTGAATCATAGTGTATGCTAACTATAGGCGATCGACGGTCCAGCGGTGGAAAAATATGACTAACAACCGGGATCTGGTATCCATTCCTAGCGGGCATAAGCATTATAAAAAACTATGAAAGAGCTTTTCTCTAATCTTTTAACGGCTCATAAAATCATTCAGATGAGGCAATTGTGAAGGAAGAAATCGTGGAGTGCTATAATAAAAGCGTCGAGGCGCGAGAGCAAATATGGCCGAGGATAAAGCTGAAAACCGACAATGAGCCGTATTTTCGCTTTAAAGTTGAGCTTAACCCGAGAAACGTGTCGAAGACAAACGCGTCGCGTCGCAATCGTAAGTCCACATTAGTCTCACTTGGACAAATAATGTGTTTTTAACATTTCATGTCGTTTTGTTAAATCGTAAATACTGAACAAACAGACTATGAGCTTGCGCTGACAACGAGAAAGCGTTCCGTGTTGACATCTATGGAATGTCTGCCCTTTAGTCTTCGCTCGCTGAAATACATAATCCTTATTTACGATGTAATTTACTTTACATAGGAGTGGCCACAATACGCGAATGCCGTCGCGCTACGGCTAATTATTCACAGCGCAGTCACAATACTAATATATTTAAGCTTATTTAGATGTCGAAAGATGGAAATTAATTTACAAGTTATGAATGACAAGTTACGAATGCATCCATATTGTCCGCTCAGTATTCTAACATCTCGTTTAAGAACTGTTTGATTTTTAAATTGTCAGTGGGTAAGTCATTAAGCTCCGGGCCACGCTAAGATCACTTGAATTTTAACGCTTTCCTTTGCCCGAAGTTAAATATTTAAGTTTCTTAAGTGGTCATGCATTGACGAACTGTCGAAACATACACAAGAATTATTTAATATTCATTGACATTTATATTAGGCGACTCGACACTGGCGTGTCAGAAGATTGGGTACTCGGTAGTGGACACTGGACGGAGTAAAGCAGAACGCTCTCAGTGTGTGTACAAGGACATCGGACACTGTATGCACACACGTTCATTGTCTCGTGTCACATTAACTTTTGTGTACTAATTAGTGGGTGTTCAATATGAATACGTAATAGAAAGTCGCGGTCCAGATGTATGCTTGGTAAATAATAAAAAGCTTTGAAAGATCCGTTACAATGTGTTTGTGGATATTTTAAAAGCGGAGGTGGTACGATGTATACTGTAAGAAAACTCATTTACTGCCTTTGAAGCTCGGCTTTAATTATCGTGGAATCGGCTTGCAAATAAAAGTTCTGTTGGTTTTTTCAATTAGTCGGATGCAGTCGAAACGTTTCTCTCATTCGTATGACAAACGCATGTAGAGAATGATTTAGAATTGGAAAAGTGAAGTTCAAGACAATTTTTTTTACGTATTTAATGGAATCCCTGTTCCATTATGTCAGAGGTTAAGGAAAATATGCGACGGAGAACACTCGTTATAAGTTTCTCGCGAGTTAAAAAGTATTTCTTTTAGTTCAAGTTAAATAAGTTGTTTGGCATTTAACAGATCGCGTGCGTGGCTGGTCGGTATCCATCTATGCAAATTTCCTCGAAACGTTTAACTGGCTGCTTCGCCCCTGCGCCCACTGCAGAAGCACAAAGGCTGCAGAATATACTGCCACCAGTTTAACCTGAACTTTTTCCCTCGCTCATTATGGCATTTCAACAATAAGATCTGACATTTATTTGCGGTCATTATTCATTGGATATGAAATGTGGAACTCGGCTCAATTATGTTTCGCGTTTTCACCATACACAATCATTTGCTTACTTAAAACAGTACATATAAGTAAATCAAAAATCGATAACACATTGAAAATTTATGCCTTTAACTAAATACTTATAGATGCACCAATGTGTGTAAACGTGTAAAAAATATTTTAACCGATTAGTTGTTTTTCGTTGATGGAAATAGCTCGATCGCTGTTGATTAATATAATTTTATAAACTAATTTAAAATAGTCGGCGTCGAAGATTAAGGGTTCGCACTTATTGTTATTGCTCTTAAGTACAACTTGAAGTAAATAAACGGGGTACAAAGGCCGCCACATGTAATTTGGTCCGGCGAAACCTCATTTAAGTTGCAACGGTACAACCTCCGCTGAGGCTAATATGCAAGGGGATTCTTTGTCTCAAATAAGGCAAAAATAAATTAAAAATGATGTAAAACTGCGAAGAACAAAAAGAGGGTGTGCTGGTCCGTCCCATCAGACGCGGAATGATCGGGCCACGGTAATTACAATGTCAGTGCTTTAAGCTCACCTCAAATATTTAATGCCGAACTATTATGCTAATCATAACTTGTGATTTAAAATTGATACCTGCTAATTTAGTTGGTGATTTGAATCATCGGTATAAGTATACAATATCAAAATAAAACTTAGTATTACAATTTTTTTTACTTCTCATTGTAATTTAATTTAATTGTATTACTTAAAATTAAAATTATGATATAATACTTTATCCTAGTAAAAACGGAAAGTTTTATTAAAAATTTAAATTTCATTATTCTTATTTAATTTTAATTAAGACGCAATTATATGTAAAATAGCTACAAACTGTCTTTACGAGCTTTTGTGTTTATAATATTAGTAAGACATGTGAATATAAAAAATGCAATTTACCTTTCGTTCGGTAATTGAGCTCCCAGGTTTCCTTGCAGCCCTATAGTCATGGAAGTGAATGTCCACGAAATTGACCGTCGGCAACCAACTCGGCATCCCGTCCCTGTACTCTCTCGTTTCATTCAGCGTCCTCTTGTTTTGATCGAAGAATCGTTTCGTGTTTCTTAGCTTGTGCTTTATTTTCCTAGTCGCGTTCTTATAGCTCTCTACTGTGGGATTTTTTGGTCGTCTGAACGATGATAAATCTTTGGTAAGTTGTGCCGCGGCGACTGGCTGCCGTCTTTGATGCCGTCTCCTGTGCTCAATCGAGCGAGCTTCATTAGGCGTTATGCACATGGCTAAAATTATTACTACGAATACAGCCACCAAAAGCCTTTTGGGAAAACCTGCAACAAAGGATTTTACTTTTAATATAACATAAAACAAATAGTTTAAATGCAAAGGAACTCATTATAAAGTTGAAGGTCGGAACTCTATTCAACAAGACAAGCGTCTATAAAACAAGTAGTTCGCCGGTGACGTGATAGCGTAGAGTTCCCATAGCGTTCATGTCACATAAAAAATAATAAGCTCTGTGATTTTTGTGAACGCATAGCTTATTATCTTGTGCATAAAGCGTAGGTAAATATAATCTTCATCTCTCGAGACTTTCTCACCGATCCTTAGCCTCAACGTGGGCCCGCACGTATTTTTTTCGACAAGATTCTTACTTTAATTTTTGAATACGATTAACTCGCGTAGAACTACATAATAATGGCGTATTCTTTCGTCTTATCGCTTGACTGTTATTGGAGGTTTTGATGTTTTGCGCCGGCGCATAAAACATATTTTACGGTCGCACCGACTCGTAATTCTGAAAGCGACGTTCGAACTTTTAAAGATATAAGTCCAGGTGATGTGCTAAAACTTAGAATGTTCGTTGTTCGACGTTCGTAGGATATTGTATTAGCAGATTGTCATGTATCTATTTGAATTGTAAATATCGTTTCTTCAAACAATATCTGCCGAGAATTCCGAATAAAAATTCTCCGTAGCGTAATTACTTATAAGTAACATTACGTCCGTCTACTAGCGAGAACTGCGATTAAAATGTAAAAGGTTATTATTAAAGCAAACAGATAATGCAGGAACTGGCGCTATTACATTAGTTACGTCAGACGTGGGATAAACGGAGGTTTATGGTCAGTGAATCATTAGGTCAATCCGTGTCGTTGACAATCAGATGTGTGTTAACTAAATACAGATTTACCGAGTCTAGATTTAAGCGTGAAAGGGAAACCTGTCATATTGTTGGGGTTTTATTTAGTATTTTTTTTAAAGTTTTTATCCTAACATCTAATTAATTAAAGTAGCTATAGTGGCCATGTTAACTCGTTTTTTATTACTGAAACTGATTCTAGAATGTTTTAAAGTCAAAATAGTTACTAGCACTATATTTATTAGTCCGTAACTCAATGATAAATGCCTAGCATGGAATTTAGCAGAAAAGGTTTATATCCCGTTAAAAAAAATTATTAAGTAGGACATATTTAAAGCACAAGACTAACTTCTTTTGTGTAAATAATTTTCATAAATGACGCAGACACAGAAATGTGTCTGTCCAGTTATCCACATCCGAGAAACAGGAACATAAACATATCACATTTATGAACATGTCTGGTTTGAAATAAATGTTTTATTACGTTACAATTGTATAGAATCCACCGCGACAATATTACGCATATCTACCTCTACCACGAAAATGTAATAGCTACCTCGTAACGTGACGTGAGTCTCCATGGGGAATACCCAATTGTTTATCGTTAACCGGAATATTATTTCGTTACAGATCTAAGTGCAACCGAAACCTCGGACGTTGACGAAATGGAATTTTTAATTGCAAAAAGATCAAATATGTAAACATTATGTAGTTAATCGATTGTCATCGATGCCTTCAAAAGAATTACTTTGAAACACCGGCGCGTTTGTTGAACATTCCCACACGAAGCGCTCGCTCAGCTTAACCGAACTCTTTCTTAATTTGTATTGTCAACTTCCAAAAACGACCGTTGATCGAACCGATGCATCTGTCTCAACAATAACAATACATTTTAACACGTAACTTTAATTGAAGTATTTTTGCAAACTACTTGCTATATTTTCATATCGGTTTAGATAATTTTAATTAGTATGTTGTAATATAGTTTTATATTCAATCATAGTAAACAAGAATGCAAGAATGGAAATCTAAGTTTGAGGAATATGTTAGTTTTACCTCATACCGGCGTTATGAAGGTACCAATATTTTCTATTACACGAAATTATTATGTAATTACAAGACAAACATGTTTAAACCAAATGCCGGTTATTTATTTCTACCCACTCGCACTATCAATGATAAAATGAATAACATCGCATTACGGTCAAGTTATTGCTAACACTGAAAGAGCTTTTCACACACCAGTTAAAAAGACATCCATGAACAACGCATTGATGGTGATCTCGTAGCCAAGACCATATTCATACAGAAGTTTTCCGATACGAGAAACGTTCGCGAAATCACAGGTCACTGGGAGCACAAGTCACAAGTGGGGCATTTTGCCACCAGGGTACACAGTGCGAGAGGTCGACAGTCGTGAATTGTCACCGCGGAGCTTGCGAGACCGGCGCGCGGGCAGTCGTCGCTCGTTGAATGAGCACCGAAATGCGGCACCGTACATGAAATAGCCACTCAAACTATGCGAAAACCCTTACGCCCGCCGGAAAGCGAACTCCGACCCTAACGGAGACATCCTTCGATATACGATTTTCGCCGCCCACGAAAATTCCGATTTTTGTCTACGATTTCATAACTCGAATGTTGAATCACAACACAATTACGTCATAATTCTATTACTCACTGTAACGTAAAGTAACTAGTGTTCAGGTAAAATCTTAGATAAGAACTAACTAGTACTTGATCGATTGACATATGTGCTGTGAAAATAGAAGAAATTTCGTATTTTCTAAAGACATAACTACTGCTGGATTAAATGAAAATGCTAAATGTTTTCGGAGACGCAAAGTATTATTAAGTAAATGTAATTTAGATAATATGTCATCTCCACGCCATTCGCTTTCTAAATCTTGTGCAAGTGTACAATTCGGTTAGACCTCGCCGCTGATTCATCGGTGAGTCTATCCTAAACTAACTTTTTATCGAATGTTACTCGCGGGCACGTGTGTGACATTTTTTTACAATCTAGTACAATATAGATTATGTCTACTTGTACGTAATGCGTACGTGTATTTACTTAACGTAATTATACTTCCGAATACGTTATTATACAAACAATTAGATACTAGTTTATAAAAAGCTATATTGATACCTAATCACTTATAAAACTTTTGTTAGAAAACTCAAAAAGAAAGAAGGATTTGTAAAAATATTTGTTATTACAAAGTTTTAATTTTGTAAAGCACTTATATTTTTTATTGTAATGCATTCGAGTGCTTATATACACGGAAATATTTCGTTAACAAACGCACATCAAATTATTGTATGTTGAACAAATATTTGGCAAAAGGTATGCACAATAAAAGTAACTTTCGTCTTTTTTATCTTGTCTGACTCGAACAGCAAACACGTTACAAAAGGACAAGGAACAAACGTGAACAAACTAACTTTAAAAAGAAAAAAAGTTCAGTGAAGTATGGGAAAGATAGTCGCACAGATCCTATGCAGCCGTGGCAATATCTGGTCTTGTAAATAATACAGAAATGCTCATAAAAGTTACAAATGCGAAGATATTTCTTGTTTGCCCTACTGTTACTTTTGTAATCTTAAGGGCGCATTACTTGCACGAAGTTTATAAGTTAAGATTTGAACGAGTCTGGTTTATTTACTTTGACACTTTTTTTGTCTCGCGGTTAAAAAGGTAGGTATTGTACTCCACTGTTTATTGGTACTGTAAATAGGGTATTATGGCTGTGATTAATAGCACGTCCCGAAAGTACTACTTTTACAAAACGGAAGGAATGTAGATTAGTAGGTTATGTAGGATTGGAATGTAGATTAGTATTAAAAAAATTAATGGTTTGAAACGTGAAATTTATACCTGCGTCCCCCCGTGACCACGACTGTTGCAAAGTATCCGTCAAGGGTCGTATGTAAAATAAGATTAACTAATACATTTAACACATTTTACAATCGTTAAAAATGATATAAAAGTGATATTCATGAGACATAAAGAATTAAAAACATTGAGGTGGTTTAGAAATTTTGTCAGGCTACTGATAAATATTTTTTACAATGCAGATGCAGGAGATACCGATCGTAATTCCATCTTGTGACATGATGACACAGCTTTCGTCAATTAGTAGTTTTTATGTGAAAATGAGTTTGTAATTAGCTTAAGTAGAGGCTTTCCGGTCGGCGATTGTGTTCCGAGCGTTTACTCAAACGAATCGTCAGGTTTTTACGTTGCGCTGTGACGTGAATATAAAATGCTATCTGTTGAAAGTAATCATGCTTAATTGTTGACTAAGGGAATCTTTTGATTGGCGATGGATGGAGATTGAATACTGACGACAGAACAGCGCTTGAGAATCCTTCGTGTTGTGTAGGAATTATGGGGTAATTATATTGGAACAATGACCTTCTTACGTGACAGATTGAGTGTATTTTATCATCGGGGAAGCGGGTTGTCAAAAGGTACGGAGCATTTATCATTTGAAATATAGAAGGCATAAGAATGTTTTCCTCAATCCAATTAGAAAAGGTTGTGTCAGCGATGAGTCACGCATTTCCCAAATTTTCCCGAAAACCGCGCCACGATGAAAAACGTCTGAAAGCCCACAAGAGCGGTGTCGAGTCTCAGATGGGTCATTCCTTTGTATTACTCATCCTTTGCTTATGCCATTCGAATATTTAATAATTTCAATTTGCCTAGTAATTCGGTTAATATGCAAAGACAATATAGGTCGATAGCACATCTTGTGATATATAGCTGGGGTATTTCAGTACCATTATGTGGACCCTATTCTTGTCTGTTCCATTTTATTATAAAAAAAAACCGGTAACAGAATAAATAAGGAAGATGGACGCGGACAACGAAAGTTACAACAAACAAACTAGGCAAAGTTTATTAGGTTACGTTTAGTGGGTATTGTTTAAAACAAAACATAGTTTCAGTTAATTTAGTTTTACCGTAAAGTAAACGCGGCTTCCGCGCCCGCCTCGACAACAAAATAGCATTTCTGCCGCAATATAAATCAAAGTTGAGCTCTACGCAGTATTGTAAAGCTCCATCAGTTAGTTGTTAATGCCACGGAGTGGGAAAGTGTCAAAAAAATTACACCTGAAAATATCGCTTTCGCGCGTATTTTAACGGCCTTTAAATCATTTCTATTTTGTAGCTGTTCCGTGGAAAGGTTTCATAACTTTTTGCCTTTATGTATTTTAAAATATGCTACATCACATAATAAAATTAATATTTATTCACATATGTAGGTATATATTCTGTATTTGCATAAAATTAATAAGATCTAATAGTCATATAAGTAATAAGGAAAAATAATTTTCCTTTATAGTTAATTTGTTTTCAGCAATATCTTTAAAAATTTAGGTAGTATGAATATATAAAAAAATATTTATTTATTAAATAAAATTTTTGATCAATTTTAATAATTTTAATGTTAACTCTTCTTGAAACAGTGTTTAAATACAGATATCTACGAGAGTTTTATGATAACTACATACCATCAATTTCTGTCCTAGGTGCTTTCCTCAACGAGCATCCAATGCACAATGCACAGTTTTCAATCATCTTTGATGTTACAATTATATCACAGTTTATAAATATTCTTTGGTACAGTGGCACAGATTAATCTGTATCCAATATCACTGGCACATAACTATTTAGCACTTTATTTTATTGGAGCGTCTACGTGATTTTTGGTCGGCCTTAGCGCGGTTACGCTCAGTTCGCCGCGTTACGTGTAATGTATGTCCTGAACGGATTTCCACGGCTTTTATGTAGTTGGTCGGCGCTCCTGTGATAAAGGGTGCAAAAAACAGATTGTTTGCAGAGGGCCCGCCATGACGTCATAGATACGACGTCGCGCGCGATCTAAACGTAAACGGGCGCCAGCGATTACGTAAAACGCTTGTTCAAATAAATTGAACCATGTGTTCCCTAAACTAACCGGATCCTAGATAGGTGTGCGAAAATTAAAATCGGGAGTGTTTAGTTGCTGAGCTACGAGTTTTGACATATATTCATCCGTAAAATATAAAAATATCATTAACACGTTAATTAATTTCATATTATATTACTTAGGGGTTACCAACGTTAGGTCTGCATTTTAAAGAAATCGTCGACCCGTGAAATACAGTTGTTCTTAAAAAAGATAAGACAGATTCAACTGAAACATTTACAGTAGTCATAGCTTAGGTCCTTTAAATAAAAGATTTTATTTTTTGCAAACATTCAAAATTAATTTTAGATTAAAAAATTTGATACTTTAATTTTACATGTGTATGTAATATTTAAAAATAATAAAAATGTCCCACATCTCTTTGTTTATTTATTGTATTATTCTAAATTTTGTATGAAATAACAAGAGATTATGTAACTAAATTAAGGTCCTTAGGGCTGAGTTGCTAATATAAAATAAGTATAATTCATAGAATACTCATTCTTAATCATAGCGTAGTAAAGCATAGAATGGGGTTTTAAATTTAAACGCGGATATAATACACGTTCGAAAAACTAAACAAAATTTCAATATAATCGATACAATATTAGACGTACTCCAGATTCAGTACTCACTATATATAGGTAGTTGTATAGTATGTTATATCAAGGCTAACAAATTATATCCCAGTGCCCATATCCTATATCTTTTTCACTGTATGTGCGTCTCCCTCACACTTCATACCTACTACCCAAACTATATTACCCGACGCTCAAAGTAAGATGAAACGTAAACCACAGATTAAAAATAGAATTTAGGCGGGAAGGAGTGCAAAGATATACTCTATGGTTTCACTCTCTAATGGTGACAGGCTGATCAAAGTGATCAATATAGTGGCCACAGACTAGTAATGTTAAAAAGACTTCAATTTGACAAGCGTGTAGTGAAATCCATTTGTAATTTCAGTGGGGTGTTGCTTGCTCTATCATCCCGCCTCCGTGAGAGTTCCGCCTCTCGATTTAAATCCCAAAATAGTCCTGCTTGATTGGTCGCTGTGTGTGATCTCTTCGCCTATTACGTACCAACTTATGTACCTACCATCTTTAGATTAAACGATTTCCAGCATTTTTAATGTTTAACATGACGATAATTCTTAAAAAAATCTCGATTTGCCTAATATTTTATTTTGAATGCCAGGCACAAAACTGTTTAATTTTGTGTATTTGTTTTAGGTTAATGGAATGCTAATTGTAAAGATTACATTTCTACGACAATTTCCTCACGCCAATATTTCCTTGTAAACACGAAGTGTAGAATTATCGGAATATTATTAATTAATTCATGATTCGGATAACGTAGCTAAATTTAATAATTATTTAATAAGATTGCATACAGTACTAACTATATTTAGATGAACTCTTTTTTCTGTTTAAAAAGTTGAGAGGTCAAATCCGAAATTTCCTAAATAAGTGAGTAATATAGTGAAGAATTATTGTTTATATAATTATATTTGTGCTTTAGTATCCTTATTAAAAGTAATATAATATTGAGAATCTGGTATGATAACTAGCAGAGCACAGAGATAAATTACAGAATTATTGACCATTATGCAATAAACACTATATATACAAATCAACACCTAGCATTACATTAAAATTGAATCCTATATACAAAATAGCGTTATGTATAGCATTACATATCTATAAAAACAAACACCTGACATATTTGTAACAAAAAATCGTAGAAAGCTTAAGATCAAAAATTTGTAAAGAACGTGACCCCGTAAAGTAACATAGTGACATAGACTCAGTATTTCCACTTGGTTTCCAACGTAATAATTATTACGTGTCAGTAGTCAATACCCTATTAATAGAAACAAAAGAGGCAATTATAGCATTATGGAGCTTCCATTACAACGTAATGTAATTGTTGTTTGATGGTGAGGTCTTAAAAAAAAAAAACCAAAAGCATAACATAACTCCACAGATGAAAAATCCGTGCAGTTTAATTGCGTTTTAGTTTCCGAATTTCCGAATTTCCGAATATCTAAAATCAAAATAGGTTGACAGCGCAGCTTGCTAAGATGTTTTATAACTAGGGTATTTGACCTCCATCAAGTGGACTCCATCCTTGTCTGTCTTTTTTTAACATAAAGTAACAATAACCCTCGTGTCTCCCCGTGACCACGGCTGCTGCAAAGCATCCGAAACGTCGGGCCGAAGTTAAAAATAATTTTCAAAAAAGTTTAACTAAAATATCGCGTTTTAAACCGTTAAAGTGTTTCATTTAAACAATAACCCGTATAGAATTGTGAAAGGATGGCTTTAACACATATCTGAAAATTTCTATATATCGTTGTCTAATTTAGTGGATTATAATTATAAAACCGTGTTTTTTCTTTTAGGAGATGATTTATTTAGTTTGTGGTAAAAATGCAAAAACAAATTTTAAAGAGGAAATTTTCTATTAAGCCAGATTTTTTTTTAATTTTCATGAAATACGAGTGACAACGTAGCTTCATTAGCATACTCGCGATTCAATTTATAAGAAATATGTTTTATAACAGGATATTCAATACAATACAATTACAATAAAACTTTGTTACAGGCCGTTCTAAGAACAGCCATAATAGTCTGAGATATTACGATAGAATAAAAAGTGGGATTTAGAAAAGTCAGATAACAATGGTACTTGATAAAATCCTAAGGTCATCGAAATACCGTAAACTAGGATTCAGAGAATCTGAAAGGATGGCCCCACGAAAAACCCGCTGAAGCACACTCATTGTGTATGCAAATCCTCCATTCTATTACAATGCTGTCATATCCGATATTACGTGTTGCGTTTCCCATGTTTAAATTGACCTAACTTTTTATTCCAAATTAATATCTTATATCTATATGTAACTATAAATTTTTGTCTAGTTAAATACGTTTCTTAATTATCGAAGAAGTTTTAAAAGTATAAGAAATTTTCAAAAGTTAAATAACTTGCTATAGACTAATAATAAAAATCGTTGTAACCTTAAATTTTGATGTTATGTGTGTAGCAATAAAAAATATTTCGAGTATTACTTTACAATGCAAATGTGTATATATTATATACAACATTTTAATATTTTAATCTAAGTAGTGCACTAATAGAGATATTCGACCTAATTTAAACAGTAGCGCTCATTTATGGCCAATTGATTAAAAATAACCGTTTTTACGACTTCTCTAATTTAAAGTCCGCGAGATAGTCTCTAAAAATGGAAGTTCAGTAATCTATAAGTAAGGTTTTCCTTTTCGGTTGCTGATACTGTTTAATTAAAATAAGCATAACTGTTACATATTGACTATGCGAAAGTTTATTTCTCTTTTATTATATTTTTTATGATAGAGGAGGACATTTATACAAGATGCACTGTTGCTTGTGTTAGTTGAGTATAGGTTTACTTTTTAAATAATTATATTTCTCACTTACGTTTTTTATTACATATGTAAAATATCGTACATCGTTACACCGTTTACTTATATATTACTTAATTAAGAAATAAACATATTATTTTATAAACTGTGTCTGTTGTGGGTCGTTTGTCAAAATATGCCCTTATTTTATTAATTTTCGTGAGAGCATGTATCTAACTCACATATGATTGGCTTATGATTTATGAAAATTCCTTTGATGACTAACCTCAAATCAGACCTTAGAAGTTCTGAGAACAATATGAAACACAGGTATGAGATTTGAGAGGAAATACCAGCGCATTCTTTCTTTTGATTATAATAAGAATAAAATGTGACCCCGAAATTCAGTTACGAAATTCTTTTACTATGATTTGTGACATGGAAATTAGATTTTTGACAGTTCATTGGTGGATTGGTACCCATGGAGGTATGGCTAATAATCAACAGGTCATAACTTCGAATCTCACCGGGTTGGAAAGTCTTCATATAACATGGGTGGTACAGTTATCAAAACACCTCATGCTTGTAATTTGCTTTAATTCAATACAATATATTTTATTTATTTTTCAATAAGCTCAAGTAGCAAATTGAAATAAATGAATATACAACTACGTAGAAAAGTACGCGTTAATTTCCTTGACTTCGAATGCTTGATAACTAATAAACCGGAACTATTAAAATAGGACGAGTTATAAAAATTATGGTGAAACAGTCTCATGAGATTGAGAGAAACAATACGCAAACAAAGAGTAATTTGAATATAAAAATGCAGGACAATTATTCAAATCTTGTTCCTGAGGAATTGTTTAATCACGATACGAACATTCATTAAGTACCGGAAAAACTGGAAAGTTTTCCGTACACTATTTTTTCTAAGTGAATGCTATTCAAATGCGCAGCGTTACAAGGCTCTCACGCGTTCCTTTGTTAATAATGTCATTAGTATAATGTGATAGGACCAATTAAATTCATATATAATATATATTGTTTCTGTCTGTGTAAATTCGCGTTCATATTAACAAATGAAAGTCTCGTTTTGGAATATATCTATGTTTCTGACGTTTGTGCGCTTAACCAAACGCAATCTTATAAGATTAGCGTAGATTAATGATAAACTTAACTATACTTGTGTTTAACCACCTCTGTAGATAAATGGTTAAACGTCTGGCTTAGCATTGGGTTAAGCGCCAGAGGTACGGGGTTCGAATACCAGGATAAAACAGATTACTTCGGTCGGGCAGGGCACGGAACTCTGATCAACTTCGATCAGTGAAATGGATAAGAAATGTCTTCGCCCCATGCTCCACGGGAAACGAAATTTCACATATGTGTGCCAATTTATATAAGTAATGTAGTTTTTTCGTCTCGATTAATCTTAAATAACTCATAAAGTAACAAAAGTAAGTAGGTCCTAAATTACACAAATTTTACGTTTTATTTCTTATTTCACTTTTTTCATTTGGGGTACTACGTCTATATGTGGTGCGTGTACTGTGTAATTTTGGAGAGACCCGAAGCGAATTTGTAAATGTCTATGAAGACGTCAAGAAAGAGAACATTAGTTTATCACTAAAAAGTCGCTAATCAACGTAAATTATCACTAACTCGCTTCTCCTGTATTTCTTGTTTTCAATTAAATTGCTCGACAACACAAATTATTCTAATCTATTTGAGTACCTCTCTTGGTTACGCAATAGGAACATGCAGCACTTCTTTAAGCCCTACGAGCTAACATAAGTTTAAACTTTAATAACTTTCAAAAGAAGCTTAAATTATTTAAATAAAACTTTAACGGTTTAAAACGCGATATATTAGTTAAACTTATTTGGAAATGATTTTTAACTTCGGCCCGACGTTTCGGATGCTTTGCAGCAGCCGTGGTCACGGGGAGACTAAAGATGAAGGAAGTCTCTTAATGATGAATGAGCTTAAATTGTTATTACTTAATACTATTATTGTTATATTGTTTTAATACAATGCAAAACAAAAAAGAACTGTATTCGGATTTATTTTAAATTTTCAAAATCGGACTGAAGTATAAAATGTCTTTTATATTATTATGTTTAAATGTTAGAAATATTGGTTCAACAAATCCAATTGCTTAACTTCCGATCGAGTCGAGTTCGACTCTTAACGATAGACATGAATAATACAAACAACGGAGCGACGTTCATTGTTACAATGGGAATTTTCTATTTCTTGTAATACACATCATCAATATTTACATTGTGTCTAATATGGAAGTACAGGTGTTACCTTTTTATATTTAATGCATGCTCAGCACTTACAAGCTTTTCCTTGGGAAGATAATCAAATTCTTTGGTTAGTACATGTGAGAATAGTACACATTTAAATAAAACACTTTTAACGGTTAAACCGCGAAATTAAGAATGTATTAATAATAATTCGTCTTTCCATGGCCATGGCTGCTGCAAATTTGTAGGAAAAATAATTCGTGATTTGTGCTGTTTGTTGTGTGTGTTAAAATAATATATTTAATATTTAAGATAGTTCAAATAATTTGATAAAATACTATCTATAGTTTACGTGAGTAAACTATAGATAGTATTTTATCAAATTATTTGAAATAAAACACTTTTAATGGTTTAAAACGCGATATATATTAGTTAAACTTATTTTAACTACGGCCCGACGTTTTGGATGTTTTGCAGCAGCCGTGGTCACGGAGACGGGTGGGGGGAGGAAATTTGTAAATAAGTTTAACTAACCGTTAAAACTGTATATTTAAAAGTTGACAAAATACTAAAAATAAACATTTGGTTCAAGTTTTTATAGTACGATGATAACATTGTAACCGGTGTCTTGTTATATTTTGTAAATCATAAACATCCTCTTTGCTAGAAGCTGATAACGCTGACTTATTAGCGTGTGAACATTCGGACGGTACTTAATTATATACGAAATGCGGCTTTCAAAAATATTAAGTTCTAGATGCAAAATTAATAGTTGCCTTGTAATTATTTCGAGTCATTTTACACTTTATTTTATCCCCTATCTATACCAACATTATAAAGCTGGAGATTTGACGTGCGGTACGATTTGAAGAAATCGTTTTGTGTTGGTTGAATCATTCAAAAGTAAGTAATAGAAGAGAATAACGAGTGGGAAATGTGGAAAAACATACCCCGTCTTATTCATCTTTGATGCGTCGTTGCCTGCATTGCATAACCTATTCACGGTAAGCAAAAACTTAGTATATTGTCTAAGTTTAGCGAGTAATACTGTCTATAGTTTACGCGAGTAGTACTTGGTAAGGGGAACCACGGCTCCCCGTGACAGCTGTGAAAGCACCGAAATCGGGCCGAATTAAAAATATTTTCAAATAAGTTTAATAATATATCGCGTTTTAAACGTTAAAGTGTTTTATTTAAATGTAGATATAAAATAATTATTTTTCTTTAAGTAATCTATAAAATGTCCGCAATAGTATATATCATTTTAAGATTAAATACCGTTTTAAGATAATCAAATATGATCAAAATACTTCATTACGGCAAAAGAAGACGAACTACTTCGTATGGCGTTTGCCAGGTCAGCAAGTGATAATTTATACCTTTTAATTTAATTACCATTACGAAACTTATAAGATTTACGCTCGGCGCGATGTGTTTGTCTGTTCAATTGTTTGCAGTGGAATGACAATACGCTGCGGCTATGATGTAAAACAAAATATGCGTTAATTTTAGACAACCATAAATGTTTACGGCCGTTTAGCGACGCCTTATGGAATTAAGAAATGGTATTGACGTAAACTTAAAGCTTTAGAATTGGCTGCGACACGAAAATTATCGAGTGTTACATCACGACATTCTCGTACTTATTTTACTCAATGTGTTATTTACATAGATCAATAATGAAGAATCGAATAACTCGGCGTAGCATAATTTACCTCAGCGTAGTAATATTTTAACCTTGACGATGTAAGGAATGGTCATGATATCTCTTCAGGTTTATTGAGCTAGAACTACAAATTAATTATTTCAGCAGAATTATGCTACCAGTCTTATCTATACTAATATATAAAGTTGAAGAGTTTGTTTGTTTGTTTGAACGCCCTAATCTCAGGAACTACGGATTCGAATTGAGAAATACTGTTTGTGTTGGTTAGAGCATTTACCTAGGAGGCTATAAAACATCGCAACAACACAACAAGCGAAGATACAGCGAGGAATGTGAAAAAAAAATGGAGAAATATTTATCAATATGGGTTTCCGAGGCGTACGCTGCAAAAACAGTTCAAGATACCCAAAAAATATGTATGAAAGAATGATTCCTCTTTCAATGATCTCTTGGGTCATATTTTTAGTTTATAAAGATGAAGGGGTTTGCAAAAACGAATTTGGATGCCCAAAATAACTATTCTACGTGGACCTAGTCGCTGACTCAGTATGAGTAGTATGAAATAAAGATTTACCCGCGTCTTAACCTACAACATTACTATTTCATGGCAGAATATAAACACGATTATTATCTTTAATAACTAAATGAAATTCAATTTTATCTAATAAATTCGTAACAGAGAACAGTAAAAAGGCCTTTGAATGGTAGCGTGAACATTAAATGTGTTGGCGTAATTTTTTCAATTATTAACGAAACCAACCTTAACTTATTTTGAGAACACTATAACTAACACATCTATCGAGACGACTTGACGATCGTGTCAAGTAAATAAGTATATTTAGATTCGCGTACAGAAAAGCGACAATCTAAAATGACATATTTCTTGCATCTTCATTCATGAACAAGGACGATGATACGCTTGTCCACACAATGTTGCAGTAATTATTAGCATAAATTATTAAATATTGAAGGTGTCGGATGATTGATAACTTGTCTACGATTGCTTCGGCATCGTTCATACTGCCTGTTAAGTTAGTAAACTTGATCGGCCCTGGGTAGAAATACCGGTATCTTTGGTATTTGAATTTTATCTAAAAGTAGTTAGTGTTAACACCCCCGTGCCCTGTGCCTACTTTGTTAAGACGTCAGCCTGGGTTGCGTTGTTAACCCGTCAACCCTTTCTGCAGCGGCGTGATGGGTTACGTTCTTAAAACCAATAGACAGACAGAGGATTGTGCCTAATGACATTAATAAGTTGGAAAGCGATTCTCGTCACCTGCCTTAATTTATTGATAAAAATTGAGCTACCTTGATCTCGCCTACGCAAAATATGGAAATTACTGGGTCAGAGTGTCGCGTCTTGCGAGTCGCTAGATCGGGCTTTGACTCATATTTTCATATCGTTGGACGTGGGCGACCACACGCAAGGTCGATGTACTCAAATTTGCGGTACCTTTATTTGCATGGATGTTACTCGAAAAAAATGACACAAATAATCGCGTCTGCTGGCGAATCAGTATCAAGGTCAGGCTACTCTCTCCTTTACTAGGTAAGTGTAACGCCTAAAATTAAAGGCTTATGATAAATTGCATATTGTGCTGGAGATAAGTGGCGTTTGAGTGCTTTCCTGTGTCCATGTCGATAGCTCGTTACTGTAGTCGAAGCATGTAGGATATGAGGATATCAATGTTAATAAAAAATTACCGCCTTCGTAACTGTCGTGAATCGTCCTGGATTCGTGACCCGAGGTAAGACAATAAATAATTTAAGTGGCACTACTTGTCTTTGAATTAAATCAACCAGCAAAATGTATATCCCTTATGCTCCACATACGCAAAACTTGATTTTACATGTTAATAAAAATCCGCGTTACCATGTTGAGCTTAACGGGCGATAATATTTAGAATGTGTAAAGTAACCGTCAAGTTTTATGCAACAAGATAATTCTATGAATACTTTTACCTTATTTGCGTTATGTTGTACAATTCTTGGGCAAACATTACTAATAGAATTTGTCAGAAAATAAATAAAAACGCGTTCTAAATTATTTTACACAACGCTGTACTGTGAATAAGCGGCATTTTAGTTTGGTGGATAATAAGTATATGCTTAATATTTATATGTAGTTAGATCTTATTTATAATAACTTCGATTTCGAAATCCATATTTGATTTATGTCTAACAAATAGTTGATTATAAAAACAGCTTCTGAGCCTGCAATAAAGATAGCACTAGGATATTTAATAATACACTTTTAAACTGCTTATACTGCGAACTATATTTTGTTTTGTTCATTTTTATCTGTGATCCGACGTTACGGATGCTTCAGTCTTTGTTACGGGACCTGCTACGATGTACGTTAATTGAATAACTAGAATAGTTTGTGTTTTAAACCGATAAAAAGTGTTTAATATAATTCATTATCTATGTATAAATTGCTTATATAACGCAATTCAATTTTTAATAGTTCAGTTAGTAATAGCATAATTGTTGGTAAATTTAATGAAGCAGAGAGTTTTACGTTCAACTTGAACATATGAGTCACAAGCGTAGTTGATTGCGTTTTCGTCGCATAACCTCTAACGTTCCGCCGGTGTTACATGATCTTGTCTGCATGTGGTGGTGGTACTAGTCAATCAGGCGGTACTTTCACGCTGTCACGCCCACGCGGTCAAATGAAATCCGCAACGAATTTAGCTGCGCATCAGGGACAAGATTTTCTTATTACGCAAGGAAAATTAATTTGACTACTACTAATAATAAATTAGAAGTATTCGTTACAATGTTTTTTGGCAATTGTTATCAAATAAATTAATTATAATATCTGATCTAGTATACAATAATCTACATGTATACGATATCAGATATTTAACGCTGTTAGTACTAAATTAAATAAGACGAACTTGAATTTTACTGTTTATTGAGAATTATGTTAGGATGGCCTAGAATTGTACACAAATATGGTGAATATTGAACCTAAAAATTTACATTCAATCGCATGTTTAAAAACTCAAAAACTGTGTCTACTTCTTCTCGTATAGAAACTGGGAGATTATGTTATTTGTATGGATGAAGTAATTTTATTATTAAAATCAATTAATTAAAACATTCGTGTGGATGAACCAATTAAAGCGAGCAAATAAAGTCACGGCAAGTAGGTGACAATTTTCGATCGAATGATAAAAAGCGAAAGATCTGTTTTTGTAAAATGACTCAGGTTTAAAATAATTATATTATAGTGTTAAATAAGACACTAAGACGGACTGTCTTAGTGTCTTATTTAACAGTAAAAACTTGATTGTTAAGTTATACAACATATTTAAAATGGGTTCTGCCGATTGAGCTAATCAATGTAAGAATTCGATTAGACCAGACAACGCCCTAGGTCTTCGTTGATCTCTTTAATATTTCACATAGTCATAAGGTTGAATTTTAGAAGCCACGTCTATTGTATATATATCTCATAAATTGTAGATTAAAAATAAATGTATACACGGGTCTATGGTTGCAATTAAAAAAATCATTTCTTTCACTTTACACACACTCATTCAGTTTTAAGGTTTCTGAAATAATTGTGAACAGGTAAAACTTTCAGTTCGTATAAATAAACAGTTTTACTAGATGAACTTACGCTAACCGGATTTTAGTTTACTGTAATTACACAGTACAGAATATATACATACTATACATAAATGACTACCTATAGGCCATATAAGGAATGAGAAACTTTTGATGTGGAACGCGGTATCTTGAGTCACTTTAGGACACGAATTAAATATTGTGATTTGAGTAATGATTTTAGATATCACGATGACGTCTCTTGTGACGCCAAGAAATCGGTGTCTATGAATCAGAAATGTGCTCCAAAAATGGTTTGCTTACAACCATTGATTGTTCGTGGGAGATAAGTGTTTAGGATGTTTACGTGACGTTCACGTAGGACTAGGTGTGCTAGGGTTTCCCGTACGTTCTTACGGGGAGGCTATTCACAATCTTTTCCTCAACATTTAAAAGGCTCTGTTAATATTAATATTTGTCAAGCAGATCAGAAATACCGATTACATATGTATTACGACTATCATATTTGCATCCTTATTTAAATAAATAGGCTTAATTAAAATAACGATTAAAATAATCGAAAAAGGCGCGGTGACTTGATTTTTGTAGTTGCTGGAAGATAAACTTAATATTTGTCATATTATAATATAAAAACCTTGGTTTTGGCGTCATAGAATGATTCGTATGATTTATTTTTAGAGTGTTAATACACTTTTTATAGAATTGATGGATAAATAATAGTTGTTGTTTGTAAGCCGTTAATTTGAAACTAGTCTCAATAAATTTACCAAATCAGGACATTAACCAAAAAGTTTAAACGAATTTGACTTCCATTCTGCAGAGAAACCTCTAATTCACCTGAACTAGGTGTTGTAATTGTCAACTATTCTAAGTCGTACGTATTATTAATTAATACGCATTGCAAATTCGTTTGTCATAATATGGTTAGGCGGTAAAAGGCCTTTGCGATAGTGTCGACTTACGCCTTGCAGCTTCCGTTAATAGGTGCCAGACGGTCGCCCACGATGCCTGACCCGCAATTCGCAACTGTTCCTAGACTACTAGGCGACATGAATAAAGCAGAAAGAATATTTTAATATTTATGCAATTTACTAAGTCCTGGTGGAGAATTCAATATAGATCGATATAGATTTATTACAATCCCCAGTGAAGTGCAAGCACTGTCAATAAATAATTTCAAATCGTATATAAAACAAAAACTGATTCAAATGGTTATTATGACGTTAATCAATATTTAAACGATAAAAATGCTTGGGGTTTGGAGGAACCCGCTCTAACAAGAAAAAATATGTAACGCACTTAGAGAACGCGAATAATGTAAAATGAAACTTGGCGACAAAAGGAGTTGCGGCGAGTTTCTTGCCAGGTCTTCTCCTTCGTTCTACGCCCTTGATCTGAGTACTGATAGTATATGTAAATTTAGAGAATTTAAGTTTTTGTAACGTTCATAAGTGTACCTATTTACTTAGGTAAATAAATACTTTTTGTCTTAATCATATCAAAAACAGAACTCTTTTTTCAAATAAGTAGGTATGAAGGAGACTACAATCCCAAATAAATTTAGTGTAGTTGGAGTTTTTTCTTAGGACTTTAAAATTTTCTAATAATCATCTCTAATAATATTTCACATGGGTTAAAGGTATGTAAAGACCCGATTTCGTGAAATCGGTCATCTTAGGTTATAGATTTCTCGTACCAGTTACTATTTCAAACGCTTTAAAAAGCCCACAATACAAAAGAAATGCAGGAATCAACAACATTGCATTGTAGTCAATTAAGTAGCGAGAATCCTATTTATTTTCATAGCTGTCTGCGCACTATGCCCGATTGTTCGCTTAAGTGAATATTCTGACACTACGCATGAATGAGGGGAAGGTCTGAACAGCTTTCGATTTGTCCACGTGATGAATAGACCATAACCCCACCGCAATAACTACATAAGCCGGTTATTGCTTGTTTAATGCGGAAATATATTTCTTATGCCACTCGAAGTTGATAGGTAACAAAGGATGTTCTGTACAAGTAACAATTCTTTTTTAAATATGAATAATTCTTAAACACTGTAGACACATTTAAACTTAGAAATCATTATGTTAAATACTTTTAAATAAAACACTTTAACGGTTTAAAACGCGATATATTAGTTAAACTTATTTGAAAATGATTTTTAACTTCGGCCCGACGTTTCGGATGCTTTGCAGCAGCCGTGGTCACGTGGTCTCCCCGTGTTTTATGTTAAATACTGTCTGTAGTTTACGCAAGTACCCATTTAAATAAAACACTTGAACGGTTGAAAACACGATTTATATTAACTTGTTTGAAAATTATTTTAAAAACGACCCGATGTTTCGGATGCTTTTCAGCAGCCGAGTTAGCGTCCAAACAAGTTTAACTAGTATATATCGCGTTTTAAACCGTTAAAGTGTTTTGTTTAAATCATTATGTTGTCTAATTTGTGAGATATATATATTTTATTATTGTTTATTAACTTTTATTCTTCATCGTTAATTGAACCCTTGACATAGTGGAATTTCCATCATGCTAATTTTTCTTTAACCTCCATCCTTACTATGAAAATAATTGTTAAGCGTAAAGGAAAGCTAAGTGATTTCCCTATATATAAAATATGTGACTTAAAAATAGCTTAATTATTAAACTAAGTTCAACATAATGGATTTGTCATGCGTATACCCACGCACGAACTTTGTCACGTTAATAATTGGGGCATACACTCTGTGCTTACTGTTCTAAGTAATAATCAATTAATGATAAATTTTACACAGAAGGGGTGACACAATAGCATTTTCCGAACCAATATAACTCCTAAAAGAATGTCTTTTCTTATGTAGTTTATTTATTAAGTGTGTTACTTCCTGGCTTCGAATCCCAGTACTCATAAACATCTACTTACCCATAAATAAAATTTCAAACGACAAGAAGAGGAAAGGCACTTTTTAAAAGTAAATTGTCGTTCTGTAGTTTGCGCGAATAGCACACATTAAACAAAACACTTTAACGGTTTAAAACGCGATATTAGTTAAATTTATTTGAAAATAATTTTTAACTTGGGCCCGAAGTGTTTTGTGTCAGTGTTTTATTTAAAAGTGTCGTTGTCGGGATCTATCGGCTTTTGCGCATGACGAATAAGATTTTCCACGCGATCGAGCAAAAGACGGATCTATAGAACGTTTTCCTCCGGGTTATTTGTGAATAACCTAAACGTAGGCCGCTGCACACTGCCTACATCCGATGGCAATCTCTTGCCCCCGCTGCGTTGAGCAAGACTCTCCGTATTTCTACACTATCACTCGGTATTGTCCCCGTATTAGATCTTAATTTTGCGTCTTCCTTATATTTTACATACTTGAAGATACAACTAGAATGTATTTTAAAGCAAAATCTTGTTTATTTTAAGTCGCTTGCGCGTGTAAGTATTTCCATATTCTCTCAGGCTAAATATGGACATGAAAAACAATTCATTTAGTGTTTTTATAACTCAATTCCTAAGTATAGGGTTATTTTTTAAAATCTACCTCTACTTAAAATCACCTGGGCAGAAATAGTTACCCATTATGTTATTTTGTGCATGTACAAAAAGCCACACAACTGTAATTATATATTTCTATACAATTACGGATACCTACGATCAATATTTTTAACCACCATATAAGGTAATCTTTGCTATCATTAAATATTTGGCTCAATTCGTGAACCATCGCACGCGCACACTTGGATAAGCAAATGCTCAGTTGCGTCAGAGCGTACTTTGACGCGTTTACGAAGTGTGAACGTCGGTTGCATGTATTAGCAACGGCCGCTTTTTATGCTAGGATTTTTTATCATTTCCCTGAAATGTTTGCTCTTGAGTTCGGTGTATTGAAAATAAGCGTTGTATGTACTCAGTGATATAACACTTTATGGACTAATTTATTACTTACTTCATTTACATCAGATTTATCTTAGATGTATTGGAATATCTAAAAAAAATAGCAAGCAATATTTGACCGAAATAATTTTAAACAACTTGGCAGAATCAACGACGAAGTCGCAGGTGACTGAGACTTAACTTATTCTGAAGAATTAATAATTTTTTCATATTTTCCAGGATTAAAAGTATCGCGCTTAAATCTAAGGCATTCTGCAACTTTACCACGGAGGCCAGGAACCTTGTGTGAAATCCCCCTTCCCCCTCTTGGGGCATGGGGCGAACACATTTTTGTGTCCGTTTTACTGATCTGTTCTTTAACAGGCAATCAGACTTCTGTTACCCTGTCCGACCGAATATTTTTTTTTGATTCCCCGGGGATTCGAACCCAGGACCTCTTGCGCTTAACGCAATGCTAGGCAATACGTTTAACCATTTGGCTACAGAGGCGGTCGAGGGCAGGAACCTGAGTTGCCGAATCTTTAAATTAACAGGCCTTCTTTAGTCGAATTGGTACCATATCTATTTTTAGATCATGAAGTATTTATCAAACAGTTTACCTGAAAGATTAGCGCACTGATACGTAATCACTTTAAACTGTGTACAATGTGTCACTAGTGACGTACTCAACAAACAAATATTACTTTTACTTATCTATGGGAAATAGGGGGTGTACTTGTGACGTAGGCTTAATCATACACATTAAACACGTCAAAGGTTACCTGTTCGTAATCTGCAAACAAGGTGTCGATATTAGACGAAAACCATTTATTTATTTAGATATTATGACAATAGTAGGATAGCGAACTACATGGAGAAATATTTTTTTTTAAATAAATAAATAATTAATTAACAAATTATCTCTACACTTAACAAGTGACTTGATAAAACAATAAGGGCCGTTGCTAAACACTTTTTTTTCAGCAAATCTCTCGTACATATGATAGCAAACAACTATTAGTATATATTGTACTAATAGAGGTTATGCCGCTGCTAATCCTGAAATTATATCTCCTATATTTTATTTTTGTT